>JADBJO010022200.1:0-5000 GCA_016801955.1 Conus betulinus | reverse complement strand
TACTATAAATAGGAAGTGTAATTAGGGGAAGAAAATCCTTCTAGCTTCTTACTATCAAGAGGAAATATGATTTGAGGACGAAAATCCTTCTAGCTTCTTACTATCAAGAGGAAATGTGATTATGGGAAGAAAAAATCCATCTAGGTTCTTACTATCAAGAGGAAACGTGATCAGAGAATGAAAATCCTCCTAGCTTCTTGATATCACGAGGAAGTGTAATGATGGGACAAAATCCTTCAACCTTCATCTGAATTTCAAAAGGAAGTGTAAATAGGGAAAGAAAATCCTTCTAAGGAGATACTTCGTTGTTTGGTCTCTATGGCGTGTTTTTTACAGAATGATAGAACAATGATAGTTATTCCTGCTTTTCGATCTCTGGTTCTTCTCAGGCAAGATAAAGCAACCTACAAGCAGCAGCAGATGCAAAATGAAGAACGAGCCACAAACTTATTTTCCTCAGTTTGGTGTGCAAGTGGACGTGGGACAGAGGTTTTACCGCCCCATGCCCTTTTTTTTTGACGCACACTTTTTTTTTTGCTTTTTTTTGACACTGTTTTTAACGCCTCACCTTTTGTCTGACACTTTATCCCAACTTCTGCCCCTTCTGGCATCACCTTTAGAGGCAGTGCACCCACTGCCGCTCATTCCGACACCCCGTCCACACCCAGCCTACAGCCTGCGGCTGGTTTTACGCCCCATCTTGCCTGAAGAAGACCAAACACGTCGCGTTTTGTGTCTTGTCTCGTTGAACTAGCTGTTTGTCTCGCCAGGCCCTTTTGTCCGGAGGAATCGAGATTTGAATTTCAACTTTAAGATTGTTTCAACCTGCCCGCCTGCAGCCACTCCACCCAACCTCACTAGAAAATCTGTGCTATATGGCACTCTTGGTCTCTTCTTCCCAGACATCGAGAGCCGTTTCACGCAGTGACACGTAGCTGCTTTCTTCTTCAATATCCTATAGCGAAAACTGTCGCGTGGAAGGCATGTCTGCCTATAGCTTCGGTTAAACAGGCATGCCTTCAAGACTCGTGGGTGCGAGCCTCCTCCAAGTCTGGCTGTTTTAGATTGACACGGGACGTGTTGAGTCAGAAGCCTTACTTAGATTTTCGTGAGCGTGAGTGGAGTACTGCATTAATTTTTGCTCTCCTGCCACCCGCGTTGATGATCGGCTGTTTGTTATTATCTTCTTTTCATATCTTTACCTGTAACGAGGAGACTTGATGCCATGTTTTTGTAGGCGTTGCGATATTATGTGTATCTATCTATCTATCGTTGTATCTTCTATCTAGTCTATTATCGTACTATCTTGTATATCAGTTATATATATGTATCTCCATATAGTATATATATATATACTATCTGTTGTGTGTTGTGTGCGTGTGTGTGTGGTGTGTGTGTGTGTGTGGTGTGTGTGTGTGTGGACTGTGTGTGTGTTGATTTTGCCATAGTACAGGACATTCAACGTGCCTGTAGATTACATGTAATAACCCACTCAGGCGAAACATGAAGAACAAGTTTCGAGAGGGGAGTGTCGCGATGAGCAGGCGCATATAAAGATGCATATTTTGAGAAAAGAAAAACTGAAGAATATTAGGCACGGGTGAACGGTGCGACGTTGTGCATGTACATTGAACACTACTACAACGTCGAACGATTTAAACTGTCATTCTTCAATAAATCAAACTTTAATGATGGACAATTGTGGTTTTAGTAAGAAACACCAAAACAATTGGCATCTTAGACGATTTTTTTTATAGATTATTATGGTGTGTGGTGTTGAGGTGATACGAAAACTAAAGCTTGCGATAACATGAATAAAGAAAACAAAAGTAGCGTGCGGGTGCATGAGTACACTGCACCCCCCCGAAGAACACCCTGACAAATTTACAACTACCGACACACCGACACAAAAATGTCAAAACACACACACACCACACAGGACCCACACACACACTCCACTGTTCACATTTTTTTTGTTTTCTTACGTTCATTGTGATGACAACAATATGAAACACAACCCCACAACCGAAAATCTACACACCACCACAACACCACATCTCCACAACACCAATCTTACCAACAAACTCCACCACAACCCCCCATCTATCCTTCTCTTTATCTATCTGCCTCTCTATCTCTCTCTCATCTCTGCTCGTGCTAACGTCTTTCAGTCGTTTGATCCACTTTCTCTCTGGCGTATGTCTGTCTGTCTGTCTGTCTAGGAAGGCTGTCTCTGTCTGTTTTATGTCAGCTCTCCGCATGGCCCTCTATCTCTCTCTCTGGCTCTCTCTCTATTTCTCTACGCATCTCTCTCTCTCTCTGTTCTCTCTCTTCCGCATGATCATCTCTCTCTCTCTGTTTCGTGTCTGTCTGTCTGTCTGTCTGTATCATCTCTATCCTCTCTCTATTTCTCTCTCTCTCTCCGCTGACTCTCTCTCTCTATGTTCGTCTGTCTAATCTGTCTGTATCCTCTCTCTCTCTCTATCTCTCTATCTCTCTATCTCTCTCTCTCGCTCCATGGCATGACTGTCACCGCTCTCAAAAGACATCCTGCACGGTAACTAATATCCAATTCAGAGCCCTGCAGCGCAGTACAAAAAGACGGACGACATGGTCGCTCGTGCTGAGCACCGGCAGCAGAGCACAAAGAGTCTGAGAGACTTGTCAGCATCGCTGCCACATGACATGTCATTGCTCCGTGACACACACCGCGACGTCTTGCCAGCCCACTCTATTGTCTTGTCTTGTTGTCTTTTTGTCTTGTCTTGTCTTACACTTGTCACTACACGACACCACACCACACTACACTACACTACACTACACTACACTACACTACACCACACACACTACACACTACACTACACCACACTATCAACTACACTACACTACACTACAATACAACCACACACTACACTACACTACACTACACACAATACGCTACACTACCCTACACTACAATACGGACAGCTACACTACACTACCCACTACGCTACACCACACTACGCTACACACACACGCACAATACGCCACACACCCACGATACACCACATACGCTACATACACTACGCTACAATACACCACAATACGCGTACACTACACCTACACTACGCTACACTACACCACGTACACCTACACCCACCACTACACCACAACAACACCACATCACACCAACAACCACACCACCACAACACTAACGTACACACACACAACACTCAGCACACCATACAGAGATGTTCAAGCATGACCTCTGTGACCACGTTCGTGGACTAAAGTGCACGCCTCACAGTGGTCAAGCGGGCCCAGCCGTCCATCTGATCTCCGGTGCGTCGACCCACTTTCAGCTTAATCACTAGTAGGCAGACGGGCCATGTCGTGCTGTGACCTACCTGGACAAGCCCCTAGTGACCCACCAGTCACGCGACCAAAAGGGTCAGGCCAGCGAAAGGAAACCCCCATGGTTCAGCGTTATGATCGAAATGTGGTCAGACAGACGAGTCTGGTTTTGCAGGTACTCAGTAGATGAATCAACACACAAAAAAAGCTGATGTCGTTTACGGATCACTACCCGTCGCACGTGCTCATGCACGCCACAACAGAGTGCACAAGCACAATAAGAGTCTGCGATGACAGACCAAAAACAGGCACAGACAGACGTGCACACACAGGGTGACAGTCACATACACACAGTACACAGACCAGACACACACACCCACACACGCGCTTGCGCGAGCGCTCTATCACAACACGCACGCAGTAGGACGACACACACACACACACAACACACACACACAACACAAACACCACACCACCCCCCCCCCACACACACACACACAAAACACTCACTCCTATATCACGCTAGTCTCCGCTCTACAAAGAGCTGGGATAGTTTTATCACTATGATAAGAACATGGGGCGTACAGTGAGCGCAATTGCAGAAGAAAAGAACAATAGAAAGATGAATACACAAAAACAATACATGAACAAATGAAATTATGGATATATGAGTATGAAGAAAGTGGGGACAAATAATATAAATTAAACACATTCAACGAATTCAACTGGGCTGTGTGAACGTTGGTCTAAGAGACATGAGTAACTCAAAAGGGACTACATGTATTTCTGATATCCATCACATAAAGCAAACACAAGGTTCCGGGCCGGCCCACTCAAGACACGCGAACATGCAAATCTGTGACTCGTAAATGCACCGGTATTGATGCTATTCGTTCACTTTGTTAAAAAACAAACGTGCCTCAAACTAGCTTCACTTAAACCACACAAACACTACACCATCACACACACCCACACACACACAACACACACACACAACACACACACGTTATGCATTACTCAGCAGACAGAAACATGCACAAACCGTTTCCTCTTATTCGTCTGGAAGTGGTAATCTAGTATATCCAAAAAGCGTATTCTGTTGGCGGTATTCAATAGTTTGTTTTCTATCTTATTGTTTTTTCTTTTGTTTTATTGATGAATAATGCCTGTGATTGTTCTGAAGAGAGTCGGTATCCTTCTTTTTCTTCTTTTTCTTCTCTCTGTAGAGGAATAGGGCCGCCGTAATTAGGTTTCTCTACTTTATGTCTTTATTTCAACCTGCGGTCTTTTAATCCTCCTCATTTTTCGTGTGCTTCTTCTTCTAATTCCTGCACTACCCATCACGCATCTTCCCTATCAATCTCTAGAGCCCTGTCCGCCTTGATGATGTAGCATATTATCGACGTTTCCGGTCATCGCTACGCACAGAGCAGAAAGTCCGACTGTCGCGCACAGCTTTTTACCAGCGCTATTTAGAAAGTCTCTTACGCGACGGAGGAAGGGGCACGAGGAAGGAAAGCTGGAACATCGGATTTCCAGGCCTGGGCTGATCGAATGATTCAGTATAGGAAACAGCACATTAGCAGAAGTCGGACCTGCGCCCGTGGTAGGGAGTGGAAGGCTGTGGCTGTGTGAAATATGAGGGGAGAAATGAGTCATCTGCCAGC
>JADBJO010022199.1:20000-28297 GCA_016801955.1 Conus betulinus | reverse complement strand
TAATGTACAACAGAAAACACTCCTAAGTACTACTGCTACTCTACTTCACGACCTCCTACTACATATCTACTACTATATACTGCTGAGTAATTACTACTGATGCGTTCGTAGTATCGTGTAGTTAGTTTGTTGGTTTGTTGTTGTTAATCCACGTCGTTATCATTTTGTCGTCGTGATGAGATGTGATAGATGCATGTGCTGCCGATGATGCTGCTGAGATTATTGTATGATGAGTTCTTGTTATTGTTTGTTTTTGGCGCTCGTCGTCGTTGTACGACGTCGTCATTATATCTGATGATTTTGTTGTGCGTATCCTGAAAGAGCTTATTGCTACTTATTTGTTTGTTTGTTAGCTTTTTTCCTGCTTATTTGCCTTCGTGGTATTTCCTTTCTCTTCCGATTATGTGAGAGTGTGTGCTTACTGAAATCCGGCTGTTTTTTTTTTTTTATCCTAGTGTGATTCGAGCCCATGGCAAGTGAACCGATTTCAACAACAGCATTTCCGGCTGATAGGTTTTTTTTTAAAAAACTTAAATATCAGTCATTTTTGTTGTCAGTTTCTACATTTTATTTTTAGGAAAGGTGTATTATCAGCCTCCATCGCTTCTGCACATTGAGAATCCCGATGCCAGCTCTTGTGTATCTCTGTGTCCGTTCGTTTTGTCTGGCAGTCGGTCTGTGTCTCTGTCTGTCTGTCTGTCTGTCTGTCTGTCCATCCGTCTGTGTGTCCATTTTTCTCTTTGCCAGTGTGCGTGTTTGTCCGTGTTTCTGTCTGTGCGTCTCTGTCTCTATCAGTCTGCCTGTCTGTCTGTTACTGTCTCTGTCTCTAATCATCTGTCTGTCACTGTCATTGTCACTTTCTCTGTCTCAATTAGTCTCCTGTCTGTATGCCTCAATCTGTGTCTCTGTCTGTCTGTCTCTCTCTATGATGTTGACATTTCTTTCCATGTCTTTTGTATTTCTCTGTCTGTCTGTCTGTTCTTTGTCTCTGTCTCTATCAGTCAGTCAGTCTGTCTGTCTGTCACTGTCTCTGCCTCTATCAGTCTGTCTGTCTGCCTCTGTTTCTGTCTCTGTCTGTCTGTCTCTTCCTCTCCCTCCCTCCCCCCCCCCCCTTCTTTCTTTCTCTCTCTGTCCATGATGTTCAACGGAAAGATTTTCGAGGAAATGGCTGTTTACCTTGGTTTTTATTGTGAGCAGTTCAGTCCACTCTCCGCCTGGGTTTTCTTGTGAGCATTTCGTTCAGTCCACTCTCTGCCTGGGTCTCTTTATTGTGAGCAGTTCAGTCCACTCTCCGCCTGGGTCTTTATTGTGAGCAGTTCAGTCCACTCTCTGCATGGGTCTTTATTGTGAGCAGTTCGTTCAATCCAGTCTCTGCATGGGTCTTTATTGTGAGCAGTTCAGTCCACTCTCCGCCTGGGTCTTTATTGTGAGCAGTTCGTTCAGTCCACTCTCTGCCTGGGGTCTTTATTGTGAGCCGTTCGTCGTTCAGTCCGCTCTCCGCCTGGGTCTTGTATTGTGAGCAGTTCGTTCAGTCCCCTCTCTCTGCCTGGGTCTTTATTGTGAGCAGTTCAGTCCACTCTCCGCCTGGGTCTTTATTGTGAGCAGCATTCGTTCAGTCCACTCTCTGCATGGGTCTTTATTGTGAGCAGTTCAATCCAGTCTCTGCTCGTGTCTTTATTGTGCAGTTCCGTTCAGTTCAGTCCACTCTCTGCATGGGTCTTTATTGTGAGCAGTTCAGTCCACTCTCCGCCCTGAGTCTTTATTGTGAGCAGTTCGTTCAGTCCACTCTCTGCATGGGTCTTTATTGTGAGCAGTTCAGTCCCCTCTCTCTGCCTGGGTCTTTATTGTGAGCAGTTCGTTCAGTCCACTCTCTGCCTGGGTCTTTATTGTGAGCAGTTTCAGTCTACTCTCCGCCTGGGTCTTTATTGTGACAGTTCGTTCAGAGTCCACTCTCTGCTGGGTCTTTATTGTGAGCAGTTTCAGTCCTCTCTCTGCATGGGGTCTTTATTGTGAGCAGCAGTTCAGTCCACTCTCTGCCCGTGTGTCTTTATTGTGAGCAGTTCAATCCAGTCTCTGCTCGTGTCTTTATTGTGAGCAGTTCAGTCCTCTATCTGCCCGTGTCTTTATTGTGAGCAGTTCAGTCCTCTCTCTGCATGGGTCTTTATTGTGAACAGTTCAGTCCACTCTCTGCATGGGTCTTTATTGTGAGCAGTTCAGTCCACTCTCTGCATGGGTCTTTATTGTGAACAGTTCAGTCCACTCTATGGCCTGGGTCTTTACTGTGAGCAGTTCAGTCCTCTCTCTGCCTGGGTCTTTATTGTGAGCAGTTCAGTCCACTCTCTGCATGGGTCTTTATTGTGAGCAGTTCAGTCCACTCTCTCCGCCTGGTCTTTATTGTCAGCAGTTCGTTCAGTCCACTCTCTGCCTGGGTCTTTATTGTGGAGCAGTTCAGTCCACTCTCTGCCTGGGTCTTTATTGTGAGCAGTTTCGTTCAGTCCACTCTCTGCCTGGTCCTTTATTGTGAGCAGTTCAGTCTACTCTCTGCCTGGTCTTTATTGTGAGCAGTTCGTTCAGTCCCCTCTCTGCTCTGCTGGGTCTTTATTGTGAGCAGTTCAGTCCACTCTCTGCATGGGTCTTTATTGTGAGCAGTTCATCCACTCTCTGCCTGGGTCTTTATTGTGAGCAGTTCGTTCAGTCCACTCTCTGCCTGGGTCTTTATTGTGAGCAGTTCAGTCTGCTCTGCCTGGGTCTTTATTGTGCAGCAGTTTAGTCCACTCTCTGCTTGGTTCTTTATGTGAGCAGTTCAGTCCACTCTCCTGCCTGGGTCTTTATTGTGAGCAGTTCAGTCCACTCTCTGCATGGGTCTTTATTGTGAGCAGTTCAGTCCACTCTCTGGCCTGGGTCTTTATTGTGAGCAGTTCGTTCAGTCCACTCTCTCCTGGGTCTTTATTGTGAGCAGTTCAGTCCGCTCTGCCTTGGTTCTTTATTGTGAGCAGTTTAGTCCACTCTCTGCTTGGTTCTTTATTGTGAGCAGTTCAGTCCACTCTCTGCCTGGGTCTTTATTGTGAGCAGTTCGTTCAGTCCACTCTCTGCCTGTGTCTTTATTGTGAGCAGTTCAGTCCACCTCTCTGCCTGGGTCTTTATTGTGAGCAGTTCAGTCCACTCTCTGCCTTGGTCTTTATTGTGAGCAGTTCAGTCCCAGTCTCTGTAGCTCTTCACGCTAAAGGGGGAAACAGATCGAGCATATGTTGGATCGGTTATTTACCACATCCATTTCTCGTCTGTTATTCTTTTTGCTATGTTTCTCCATCTTCATGAATTCTTATGTAGGAAATATAATTGTGATGATAACGACAACAACGCGACGACAAACAACAACAATAATGATAGATAATAAGAGTGATGATAAGAAATAGATATGTTTTATTATGTATTATTTATTATATTGTTGTTGTTGGTATCTCATGTATTATTGTTTTATTCATCATTATCATGATGATTATTATTCTTACCATTATTATAAATTTATCTACCGATCTTTTTCTCATGAGAGAGATTGAGAGAGAGAGAAGAGATGAGAGAGGGAGATAGATAGAGAGAGAGAGAGAGAGAGGAGATCAGAGAGCTGGGGGGGAGGAGAGATTTCTAGTATTTTTTGAGACGAGTATTTTTTTAGACCAAATCCCAACGTGTTTCAGAAATCGATTAAATACAAGCAGAGAGGACTTGTAATTATGCTGCCCAAATCTGTCCGCATCTAAGTTGTGTCCATCGCCCGTTTCAGTAGCCTATACTATGTCAATAGCGTTAGCTTATGCACGCTCATGTGGAAGGCAAGATTCAACTGCCGTGGTGAAGCAGTTAGTTTCTCGGCCGCGTTGATGGCCACAAGGGTAAAATAAAAAGAGACAAATAAATCAATTTTGGCAAAGAAGTGATATGTTAGGACAGGAGACGTTGCTTCTTGGATTAACAAAAGATTGTCTAACAATGTTGAGATGAACATCAACTAATTTCAATATATCGTACGTGTACAAGCCATTAAAGAGCTCGGAATACAACTGCCACACACAGTTCTGTAGAATATATCACGCTTGAATAAGGTCACAGTTGCCATTTGAACCCACAAAAAAAGCAAAGTCCTTTGCTCTGTGGGAGAATTAATCGGGGTTAGCGATAGACTGTGAGGGAACTTTAAATAAAATAAAAAAAAAATGAAAGAAAATAAACTCCAGATGGGGCCATTAGATCAGGGAAACCGCCATAATCCTTTCATACTGAATATGTTGTGTGAGAATTATGAATATAATACAACCTGATACACGTTCATCGTTTTGTGGACAACCCCCCCACCCCCCCCTCCAAACTATTCAACTGAACAATACGTGGCATTGTGAATGTTGTTAATTGCTCTTGGGAGAACTACAATGAACAGTAAAGGCGAATCCGAAAACTTTTATAGGAATAAGCTCGCCATAAGCTTGACATTTGACTGTTAAAGATTACACATTTGATCAAATTTTTTTACCTGTTAGATACTTTATTCATAGTCGTAGAATCAATTTGAATTAAACCTCATTCTAATGAATTTAAGACCCAAACATTAAATCTTTGAAATTTATACACTGCATTGAAAGACATATACAGGATTTCCTCAGAAAATTGTTTTCCTTAATAAACAAAAATGAGGTGAAGCATTGCTTTGGAATAATAATGGCTACTAATGCAGATAAGTTCCCACTATTTTCTTCCCAATATTGTGTGTGTTAACTGAACTGGTTTTTGCTGACTCAGCGTGCATGCCACAGAATGCTATGGGCCTCCACATTATTTGGATGAATCTTTTTGCCTTTATGTGTCTGTTAGCAGAGACATATATGTTGTACATAAAAATGTAGAATTCAACAATGCCCTTCTTCTCTTCCCTAGTCCCCCCATCGTTGCTGCACTAATCTAACTACCATATTACACCACACTGACTGAAACCAATTTACAATCAGCTTAACATAGTGTCCCACACACACACACACACCACACACCACACACACCACCACACACACCACACACACGCACCAACCACACACACACCGGCATACAACACACACACCCAACACACCCGGGTACAGACACCACATGCGCACATATACGCGCGAACGCAGGCACGCAGCGCACACACGCACAACACGTACGCACGCATGCACACACACCCCCACACACACACCCGCACCACCACACACCACACACACCACACACACACACCGCACTCACACACACAACACACACACACACACACGACACACACACACCCACACACGACCCACCACACCACACACCATCGTCATAATTTTAGCCGGTAATCCCACCAAACACTCCGGTCACTATTGACTCCACACAAACACTTCCTTTATCCCATCACGTATCGATCACTGACACCGAGGACTAAACTGACATTGATCGCCGGAGTCATTGACGTACTTTCGATCGATGCTTTCCGCTCTAGAAATCGTTTGGTGAGTGAAGAAACCTGATCTTTGGGTGGCTACAATTAACGCCCTATTGACTGCGGGCTATTCAGGGTAATGTGATTCCCTATTGTACTTTATTACCTAAAAGGATCAGAAGTGGTCTCTCTCTCTCTCTCTCTCTCCTCTCTCTCTCTCTCTCTTTCTTCCCTCTCGCGGTGTGTTGTGTGTGTGTGTGTGTGTGTGTGTGTGTGTGTGTGTTTTGTTTGTATGTGTGTGATGTTGTGTGTGTGTGTGTTGTGTGGTAGTTGGTTGTGTAGAGAGAGAGAAGAGCCAGAACAGAGAGAAGATAGAGAGATAGGAGAGAGAGAAACACAAGTCACACACACCTACACACACGTACCACATACACCAACACACACACACACACACACCACACACACCACACACACACCACACACACACACGCACACACACCACACACACACACACACACACCCACCCACACCACACACACACACACACACACACACCACACACAACCACGCATCAGTGCGCTCACGCCTGTGCCTCAAGTGTTCTTGCTCTCTCAGCCATATTGCAAGATTAGTCTGAATCCTCTCTTCACAAACCCACCCCCCTTCCTCCTCCACCCCCCCCCCCCCCCCTCCACCTCTCTCTCTCTCTCTCTCTGAGAAAAAAATCGACACCATTATTCTTTTCGGTTCTTCTGTTCTAGGAAAGACAGAAAGACAAGACCGAACCACCACCAACCACCACCCCCCAAAAAAAAGAACAAAAAAAAAAAAACATACAAATAAACCACCAACAACAAAAAAGAAAAACAAAAAACAAAACCAAAGGCACAGTAACAGAACCTCAAAAATGAAATTTCTAGACGCCATTTAAAATGATTCACAAGAATGTCCCATCATACGCATGTCCTCGGTAGCTACAAATTGTAAAGCCACAGACGCCCCAGAAATCCCCTGTATCCTTAGGCGCCCCTCCCCCCCCCCCCCTCCCCCCTCCCCAATCCACACACCCTCGCTCCTCCCCACACATGTTATTGTCGTTGGGTTTGTGAAACAAAATCCTTGCAAAAAACCCACACAGGATTCTTGACACTTTTCACGTGACGCACGGCGACAAATCGTGGGATTGCGTTGGTCCGTTGTGTCTCGTCTCCCCCTCCCGGCACCCGCCACAGGCCCCCCCCCCCCCCCCCCCCCCACCCCCCCCCCCCCCTACAGTCGACAGTAATTACTCTATCGAGGACGTCAGCGGGACGAGCGACCTCACCTCCCCTACTCTTTTCACGGGCATTCGTGTACCCCTCCCCACCCCCCCCCCCCCTACCGCCCCCCCCCCCCCACCGCCAGCCCTTCTCCCGTGAAACCTGCCAACACTGGACTTGAACTTGACGGACCTCCCGCCGGTGCGGTTCATGAATGTTTCAGAGAATCGATACCACAACACCACCAGAGCAGGCATCGAGTGATCGTCGTCTTAGTAAGTAAGTGAGTAGTAGTAGTAGTAGTATCAGTAGAAGCAGCAACACAATAGCAGTAATTGCCAGTGGTAGTAGAATTACTAATAGTTTGTGGTGGTGGTGGCTGTTATGTATGACAGAGTAGACTAGTGGGTAGATAGTCGATAGTAGTAGTAGTAGTAGTAGTTAGCAGTAGAGCAGCAGCAGCAGTTCGCAGTAGTGTGTGTAGTAGTTGGAGGAGCGAGGACGGGGGTAGGGTGATGGTGGTCGTTGATGTGTGCGGCGCGAGAGCGGCGTTCGGGTGGTGGTGGATGGCGATGGTGGTGGCAACAACGGAGTAACGCTCTCCCAAAAAAAAACCAAATTTCAAGCACAGTTGACAATTTCACTCCTGCCATATGTTTGGTGTCAATGAGACAAATTAACAATCTATCTCCACAGATTGTCGCAACCAACACACGATTTTACCTCAATTCTGACGACTTATGGGAACGAGCAACACTGAGTCTCGACACGATCTGACAAAAACCAAGGTGATACCCCCTTTCAAGTGTGCTCGCCGCCACATTTTCAACGTCTTTTTCCTTTTCACGACTTTCGTGACGTGCTGCTATTTCGGACAAATCGTGGGCGTGCAACAGTTGCGCGATTTAACTCAACGCAACAACGCTCTATGACACAGAATCAATGTGTGGATTGTGTGGACTCAGATGGTTCCAGCGTGTGTTCAATTCGGGGGCAGATAGCCATGGCTTTGTGGACAGAGAAACCTGAACCTACCCCCCACCCCAACCCCCACCCCACAGCCACGCCACCACGGCCTCCCCATGCTCCACCCCCCACCCCTGTTGTATATGGTGTTTTAAAACGGTCCATCCAAGCGTGGTACTACAATCAAAAACATAGTCTCACTCGAGAAATATTGTCGTGGCGTGAAACTTTTACCCGTTTTCCTATTGAATGGTGGTTGTGTGTCACCCGCCTCCTACCTATCCCCCTTCTCTTTCCCTGTAAATCTGCCCCTCCCTCCGCACACTAGCCTACCACCACTTACCATTCCACCCTCCCCGACTTTCCGATCTGTCGCACAACGTCCTAAAGGGTATTTAGGTTCCGCTTGGTTGTGGGGCATGGGATGTTGTGGGATGGCTTTTATTTCTCATGTTTACCCACCTACCCCGCCGTCGCGGCGTGACATGTCTAGGTGTTGAATCGATGGCTGCTTGGATGATTCTCATCTCTCTCTCTCACTCCTCTCCCGTCCTCTCTCTTCCTCCCCCACTCTCTCCCACTACCCACAAGCGAACAAACTCTCAATGTTAAAATGTGGTCAAGAGTATCTA
>JADBJO010022199.1:10000-12500 GCA_016801955.1 Conus betulinus | reverse complement strand
ATAGGGAGTGTCCGCAGGAGTATCAGCCTGCGTACGCAGAAGAAGAAGACGAGGAAGAAGTTTTTCTGTGTCAACAGGTTCATGAAAGGCAAGAGGTATGTGAGGAGGGTCGCTCATTGACGCTGAGTCCATATGGTTATTCTGCACTCTGTAGTTCATTGTGACACGATGGAGTCATGCCATCCCATGATTTGTCACACAGCACGACGTTTGAAACTTGTCAAGCTTGCAAGGTCGCTCGCCACGCTTTAAGACAATTGCAACGTGATGTGGGTGGGGGAGGGGACGATGAAGGATTTTGTGTATAGAATGGGGATGGCGCGGGGCTGTGGGGGATTCTTGCCATCTGTTGACTCATATTGGTGACCTGACAGGTATGATTCAGAATCACTTCTTGTGAATTGTTTGGACAGCCAGTCCGCCAGTTTCAAAACTTCTTTTTCAGTTTCTAATGTAGCTTTTGTCTTTCTCTGTTTAACCATATTAATTTGGTTTTATTATCCCTTTTCTATGAGAGAGAGAGAGAGAGAGGAGAGAGAGAGAGAGAGAGAGAGAGGGAGGGAGGGAGAAGGGAGGGAGGGATATCAAACTCAGGTTGATCTAACGATCAACTGGTTTCATTCATGCATGCACACGGATGTGTGTGTGTGTGTGTGTGTGTGTGTGTGTGTGTGTGTGTGTGTGTGTGTGTGTGTGTGTGTGTGTGTTGTGTGCGTGCGCGCGTGCGTGCGTGCGTGCGTGCGTGCGTGTGTGTATGTGTGTGTGCGTGTGTGTGTGTGTGTGTGTGTGTGTGTGTGTGTGTGTGGTGTGTGTGTGTGTGTGAGCGCGCGCGCGTGTGTGCGTGTCTTCACGATTGTGTCTGTTTGTATGTGTTTGTGAGTGTTCTCATCGAATCATTTGTGTGTTGTCACTTCATAGATATCGAGTGAATATAACAGTGAAAGCAACAGTGTTTTGGTGTTCAGTGAAATTGCAATCATTTTGGAGAGTAAATGAAGCCGCCAGCTGGTCAAGGTTCACGTTACGTACCACCTTAAAATGCAATGACTTCCTCCATAGGACACATTTCATTTAGTCCACCTAGTTTTATCAAATAGGTAAAAAAAAAAAAAAAAAATGGTTTCAGTATTACTTTTTTTCTGTCCCTTTCCTTCCCGAAGTCTTGCAAAGAGACAAATCTATGGACATGGGTGAAAAACACGATCCTCCTTGACCGCGGTACGTTTTTGAAGTAACCAAGATCAAGCAGTGGTAGTGTCACGGATCGCTGGCTTTGAGCCCCTCCCCCCCCCCCCCCCCCCCCCCCCCCCCCCCCCTCATCACAGGCGACATGCCATCGATGTTTTCAGCCCTGACCATCTCCTTCCCAGCGCTGCTGAGTGCTGCAGGCTCAAGTGGAAAAGACTGGAATCCCACGGTCAAGTTTAATCTGCTTAATGGACCCTTCTCTCAGAGTGTTGCTCAAATTTCCGGACCAACACTGCGGGTGTTTCTCTCGGGCCTGTTTGACGCTGACGTGTTTTGAGGAAAGGACGTGTTTGGAGTAAAGCCCCGTCATGCAGTGTCGGACAAAAATTGGAACTGCGTAATATCAAACTTGCCGCCCTCATCATCATCTTGTCAAAAAAGTTTCTAGTTCTGTGGCCGTTGTTTGTCCGTCTCTTGTGGTGTGGTCACTATCGATTTTTTTTTCTTCTGCACATTCATGCGTGCACAGGGTGAGGCCTATCGAGTTCTTCAGAGTAGGCCGGTTCATGACAGGGGAGGTAAAAAGATAGGGAAAGGAGAGGTCGCTCATTCACGCTGAGTCCTCGATAGAGTAATTACTGTCAACAGTGCCGGGGGGGGGGGGGGGGGGGGGGGGGGGGGGGAGGATTCACAACGGACTAACGCAATCGCACCATTTGTCATCGCGCGTCATTTGAAATGTGTCAAGAATCCAGGGTGGTGGCAAGGTTTTGAAACAATTGTGACGTTACATGGGTGAGGAGGGGAAGGGTGTGTGTGTGTTTGCGGAGGAGGCGAAGGATACGGGGGGATTTCTAGCATTTGTCGACAAATTGTCGCGCTACCTAACACACGCATACGAGGGGAAATTCGCGTGAATTGTTTGGACAGTCAGTCAGTTAGTTTAGACATTTCTTTTTTTAATTTGTTTTACCGTACTTTTGAACATCTTTTTTATCTCTTCTCTTTCATGGAAAGAAAGATAAAAATATTGTCCTTTTTCTTCTCAGGAAAACATTTAAGAAAAAAAAAAACACATTAATATTCAATGTTTTGAATTCCATTCAAACACCAAACTAAAAACGTTCTCTGAACGAATTAAACCGCTTTCCCATCTGTCATTAAATGAGAGAGAGAGAGAGAGAGAGAGAGAGAGAGAGAGAGAGAGAGAGAGAGAGAGAGAGAGAGAGAGAGAGCTCAGATTAGCAATCTAACATTAACAGCCGTCAATCGAGAGAGAGAGAGAGAGAGAGAGAGAGAGAGAGGAGGAGAG
>JADBJO010022198.1:5000-28299 GCA_016801955.1 Conus betulinus | reverse complement strand
GTATATGTTTGCGGGTATGGGTGTGTACATAAAATCATAGACATCATAGACAGAGCGTGTGTGTGTGTGTGTGTGTGTGTGTGTGTGTGTGTGTGTGTGTGTGTGTGTGTGTGTGTGTGTGTGTGTGCGTGTGTGTGTGTGTGTGTCCGTGGCTGTATCTGTGTGTGGTACGTGCGTGCGTGCGTACGTACGTGCGTGTGTGTGTGTGTGTGTGTGTGTGTGTGTGTGTGTGTGTGTGTGTGTGTGTGTGTGTGTGTGTGTGTGTGTGTGTGTGCGTGTGTGTGTGTGAATGTGAGTGAGTGTGTTTAATTATGTGTGTGTGTAAGAGAGAGAGAGAGAGAGAGAGAGAGAGAGAGAGAGAGAGAGAGAGAGAGAGAGAGTGTAATTATATATGTTTGTGTGTATGTGCGTGAGTGTAAGTATTTGTGTGTGTGTAAGTGTATGTGTGTGTATGAGTTTGAGTGTACGCGCAAGCACGTCTGTGTGTGTGTGTGTGTGTGTGTGTGTGTGTGTGTGTGTGTGTGTGTGTGTGTGTGTGTGTGTGTGTGTGTGTGTGTGTGTATGTGTGTGTGTGTGGTGTGTGTGAGAGAGAGAGAGAGAGAGACAGACAGACAGATAGCCAGACAGCCAGCCAGCCAGACAGACAGCCAGACAGACAGACAGTGAGTGAGCGCAATTGTGTGTGCGTGTGTGTGTGTGTGTGTGTGTGTGTGTGTGTGTGTGTGTGTGTGTGTGTGTGTGTGTGTGTGCGTGCGTGCGTGCGTGTGTGCGTGCGTGCGTACGTGTGTGTGTGTGTGTGTGTGTGTGTGTGTGTGTGTTGTGTGTGTGTGTGTGTGTGTGTGTGTGTGTGTGTGTGTGTGTGTGTGTGTGTGTGTGTGTGTGTTTGGTTGTGTGTGTGTGTGTGTGTGTGTGTGTGTGTGTGTGTGTGTGTGTGTGTGTGTGGTGTGTGTGTGTGTGTGCGCATGTGTGTATTGATGTAGTAGAGGTAGTAGGTGTACTTTAATTTTACGTCTTTTGACAAAAATTATGTAATTGATGAGAGAGAGAGAGAGAGAGAGGGAGAGAGAGAGAGAGAGAGAGAGAGAGAGAGAGAGAGAGAGAGAGAGAGAGAGAGGAGAGAGAGAGAGAGAGAGAGAGAGAGGAGAGAGAGAGAGAGAGAGAGAGAGACGGAAAACGGAAACGGAAACGGAAACGGAAAGTTTACTCATGTATAGGCCATTGCCCCTTATGAAGGGGTACATAACTTCTATACACAAATGCATAATTGACAACATATTAGTATATTAATCAAGAAACCAGAACAGAACGCAACTTGAATGCTTTATAAAGATAAATGGACAGTTTTTCTCAGTTTGTTTATGCTCTGTTGCAATAAGCAATGCAAGTCTAAATTTATTTGGATCTGCATAAAATTTACTAGGTATATACTGAGTTCTTAAGTCACTCAAAACAGGACAACATAAGACAAAAATGAACATCATCATCTTCTTTTTCGTTTTTGCAAAGCGGACATTTTAAGTCAGCATTACTGTGTATTTTGTAACGTAGACGATGTTGCGCTATTTCAGAAATGCCAAATCGAAACCTCATCAATACATATCTTAAATGTCTATCTAAATTCATCAGTAAATAGATTTTTACCTCAGGCACCTTGCAAAACGTTCTGTAAACACAAAACCTTTCACTATCACTAATATGAGAGTCCCACTCTTGCCATCGACATAAAATTAACCGCTCTCTGAAAACTTGCAGAAATCTGTCTATCCCCTCAACACCTTGGTTAAGCCATACATATCCAAAACCAAACATATATAGTTTACAACGAACATTTGTAACCAATTTTTCTTTCCACGTATATCTAAATCATACAACATTTTGTAAGCTTTATGAGGTAGCCTAGATTCCTCCATTCTTGTCAATTTTAACCAAAACTTTACACATTTTACAGCTGAATTAATATATATATAGGGTATCTGTTTGTCTCTCCATAAACAAAATCATTAGGAATCCGCATCTCTACGCCTAAAAAATCTCTTGAGAGCAAATAAGTGAACCTTTTCGCATTCAGATGCCGCATTGTCAAGTCCCCATAGCTCTGCGCCATACTGAACAATCGGCTGAATTGTGAATCGAAAATCTTCAAAAGGACAGTCAACGAGTTATTTTGAAACTTATATAACTTTTGTGAAATGCACAGTAAAGCGTTTTTAGCTCTACTACTTAAATTACGACATGCTATAACAAAACTCAATCTTGTTGAAAAACAAATTCCTAGGTATTTGTATACATTAACGACAGGCATCACAGCTCCTGCATACATCCATCTTTCTCTAGCCCCTAGATACCCACCTTTTCTGAACACAATAATATTTACTTTTGTCCATATTTACTTTTAGCTGGAGAGCTGAAGCTGCTTTATACAGATTATTCAACTGTGTTTGAAGACCAATAACAGTTTCAGACAGCAACACAACATCATCGGCCAAAAGCAATATAAACAGTTCAAAATAGTCTGACGAAAAAATAGCCCCGTGTTTCCCTTCCCTAATAACTTCTAATGCTAATTCGTTTATAAAACAAGGAAAACAAAACGGGACTGCATACATCCCCCTGTTTCACTCCACGTGTGCAGTTAATATAATCTGTAAGCATGGAGCCACATCTAATTCTGGTTTTAACATTAGTATACATGCTATGAATACAACGAAACATTTGCCTTTTATGCCATTTTCTCAAGAGTATAGGCCACAATAGATGTCTGTTAATGGAATCAAAAGCTTTCTCAAAATCGATGAAGGCTACATACAATTTGCGGTTTAAACAAAATTGCTTCTGAACCAATGACAACAACGTAAACATATGATCAACAGTAGAATAGCCCCTTTTGAATCCTGCCTGATATTCACCTGTCAAATTATATTCTGTAACCCATTCTTGAAGTCTGCTATTTATAATTGTACTATAGATGTTACTGCTCGTATCACATAGATATATACCCCTATAATTACCTGGATTATCTGCGTCTCCCTTTTTAAACAAAGGAATTACAATAGAGTTTGTCCAATTATCTGGGAAAACACCTTTATCAAACAACACATTAAACAGTTTTACGAAAAAATCAATGACTCGATCCCCACCATGTTTCAACATTTCTCCTATAATTCCATCTGGGCCTGCAGATTTACCGTTCTTTAACTTTCTAACAGCAAGAAACACTTCTTCTTTTGATATCGGACGGTTCATCGCGCTAAAGTCTTCTTCAACATTGCAAGTTCTTTCAAAGTCATCATTAGCTTCGTTGCTACACTCTCTAGTTACTTCCACTTCAAGTAAACCTTTAAAATGGTCAAACCAATCATCAACTGTTAAATTATTATTTACTTGTTTTCTTTTACTGGACATTTTATGACATTCTCCCAAAATTCTTTTTGATTATTTACTGAAGAAACAAGCCTTTTCAATTCCAAATCATTATACTGTTTTTCTTTTCTATCTATTAAATGTTTATGCTCTCGTCTTGCTATGCAATATGCATCACTGTCAGTTTTCGCTTTGATTTTCTAAAAATGTTAAGCAGTTGTTTCCCTTTCTTCTTGCTGGACTTACATTCTCCATCAAACCAATCACCACTTTTACGATATTTTGTCAAGTTGATTTTCTTTTTCATACATTGGCCTTGTTTTTTGAATCACTCATTAAAGACACTCAAAGCACCATTGTAATCAGAATCAATCAAACTAATGGCCCCATCGAGTTCAGATAATGTTTCGTCAGAGAACACATTTTCTGACAATATATAGTTCCTAAATCATTATCCCACACAAAACTTTTCAATAAACAGATCGTCGGTAATGGTATGCCCCCTTGTAATATGTCTTTTTTCAATTTAAATTTTAAATGCAGTTCAACTGGCAAATGATCAGACTCTATTCTCTCCGACACTAACAATTTACACGACAAGACAACAATAACAAACAGTCTCTTAGACAGCAGAAAGTAGTCATTGACACTGTTTCCTGACTCAGATATGTAAGTATAATTTCCATCTATATCCCCATTGCACACCCCGTTTAGAATACACAGACTAAAAGCTGTGCACATATTCAATAATTTTTTTTTCCCATAATTATTGAGTACATTGTCAGCTGAATTACTTATCATGCTAGCAAGATCAGAATGATCATGAAGAAAGTTACAACTTACATAATTGAAGTCTATAATATCAGGAAAAAAGTTTAGAAGTTCTACTGTTAAGATCGCCCGATAGAATCCAGAACATATCATCTAACTCCAACATGCAATCAAAAAGACATTGTTCAAGTTCATCAACACCATTGTCAACATCAAAATGATTATAATAAGGTGATCCTTCAGGTGGGATGTAAGTACACCTATAGATAATGTTCTCTTCAAGGTCAAACACACTCTTATCAATCAAAAACAAGAACGTTGGGGTGGTCTGTCTTAATTTCCTGAATATAAGATATAAACTCATTTTTAATTAGGCAGACAATTCCCTGATCTGAGAGAGAGAGAGAGAGAGAGAGAGAGAGAGAGAGAGAGAGAGAGAGAGAGAGAGAGAGAGAGAGAGGTGGGGAGAGAGAGAAAGTGAGTGTAATTATATATGTTTGTGTGTGTGTATGTGCGTGAGTGTAAGTATTTGTGTGTGTGTGTGTGTGTGTGTGTGTGTGTGTGTGTGTGTATGTGTGTGAGTATAAGTGTATGTGTGTGTATGAGTTTGAGTGTATGCGCGCGCATGTGTGTGTGTGTGTGTGTGTGTGTGTGTGTGTGTGTGTGTGTGTGTGAGAGAGAGAGAGAGAGAGAGAGAGAGAGAGAGAGACGGACAGACAGACAGACAGACAGACAACCAGACAGCCAGCCAGACAGACAGAGAGTGAGTGAGCGCAAGTGTGTGTGTGTGTGTGTGTGTGTGTGTGTGTGTGTGTGTGTGTGTGTGTGTGTGTGTGTGTGCGTGCGTGTGTTCGTGCGTGTGTGTGCGTGTTTGTGTATGTATGTATGTGTGTGTGTGTGTGTGTGTGCGTGTGTGTGTGCGCGCGCGCGCGCGCGCGCATGTAGTGAAGTAGTAATAGTAGAGGTAGTAGTAGTACTTTAATTTTACGTCTTTTGACAAAATTATGTAACTGATGAGAGAGAGAGAGAGAGAGAGAGAGAGAGAGAGAGAGAGAGAGAGAGAGAGAGAGAGAGAGAGAGAGAGAGAGAGAGAGAGCTTACCTAGGTGGAAGCGTGTGTGCGCGCGCACGTGGGCGTATATGTTTTGCGGGTATGGGTGTGTACATAAATCATAGACAGACCGCCATCGTCACATTAAAGTAAATACCTAACCGGACTGTATATCAAACGAAAGGTATCTTTAAAAGCAAGATCAAAATTATTAAAAAAGAAAAAAAAAAATCATCAGTTACAGACATGCCTGACAAAGATGATAGGCATGTCCTAAAGGGCACACATTCAAACAAAATATGTTGTATTGATTTGTTTCGCCACATGTACATTTGTTTGACGCATTATAAGCCTCATTAGTTCTGAGAGCATCTAGTTTTAGTCAATAAAACGTTGAAACGATGTTTCTATAGTGAAACATGCCATGAAAATGGCAGGCGTTGAACGCCTTTGACAGAATTATCCCTGAAAAGGTGACTGTGTTGTGTTTTTTTTTTACATCAGAACCAAGTTTGACGCAGGCAAACCAGCCATGGGAGAATGACAGTCGTCGATGCCAGAGAGAATGAGGGGGGTTGCCAGTTTGCACATGTTATTTCAGAACTTGCTTTCTTCTCTGAATACACCGTAAACAAAAACAGAATGTGACTGCTCATCGTGTAAGTGAAGTTCACCATAGTCTGGTGCTGTTCTAGGTCAGATTCACTGGTTCCAAGACCTGTGCACTTGAGCAGGTTGCAGGGAAGATAAAAGTGAAAGAAACTGCTATCTGGAGTATAACATCTGACCTCTGTTAGCACTAGAGTCTAATCAAAAGATCTATGTGTCGTTTTAAGTACATTCGTGTGTGACGCGTTTCGTCCTCTTTGGTATTCTTCCGGCAAGACGTGCAACATTTAAGACCAGGAAAACAAAGACGAACAGTCACTTACCTTCTCACACTGGGCGCAAAATGGATGTTTTCATGTTCACATTTACTGCAGTTTCTTATGTACTAATTTAGTCCCCGCACTTCCGTGAGACCAGGCCGTCAACATTAAATGCTGACTGCCAGAACCCAGTATCTCTCTCTTATATATATATATATATATATATATATATATATATATATATATATATATATATATATATATATATATATATATATATATATATATATATATATGTATGTGTGTGTGTGTATGTGTGTGTGTGTGTGTGTGTGTGTGTGTGTGTGTGTGTGTGTGTGTTATGTATTTATGTATGTATATGAGATACTAGGTTCTGGCAGTCAACCCTCGAAATTTCTCCAAGACATGCGACTCCTGGACGTCCTTTCTGCCTCTGCGCAGGTAGTTCTCTTCCTCTTTGATTCTGCCGGTAGATCTCTTCTCTAGCAGTCTCTGGGTCGTCCCGTCCTTCTTCCCTCTGGGTTCCAGGCAGTGACCATTGAAGGAGGGACACGCTGGTTTCACTGCGCATCCAGAATGTTGAGGACAGCCGTGGGTTGGCGTGGGTAGGAAAACATGTACATCCCGTTTTTAACACATCGATTTTCCACGAATGGCTCCTAATTCTGCTGGTGCTTATTTTCATCAGGCCTAGGGAAGGGGCAGAGGGTAGGGGAGGAAGAGAGAAAGGGAAGGGGCAGAGGGTAGGGGAGGAAGAGAGAAATGGAAGGGGCAGAGGGTAGGGGAGGAAGAGAGAAAGGGAAGGGGCAGGGGGTTGGGGAGGAAGAGAGAAATGGAAGGGGCAGAGTGTAGGGGAGGAAGAGAGAAACAGAAGGGGCAGAGGGTTGGGGAGGAAGAGAGAAATGGAAGGGGCAGAGTGTAGGGGAGGAAGAGAGAAACAGAAGGGGCAGAGGGTTGGGGAGGAAGAGAGAAATGGAAGGGGCAGAGTGTAGGGGAGGAAGAGAGAAAGGGAAGGGGCAGAGGGTTGGGGAGGAAGAGAGAAATGGAAGGGGCAGAGTGTAGGGGAGGAAGAGAGAAACAGAAGGGGCAGAGGGTTGGGGAGGAAGAGAGAAATGGAAGGGGCAGAGTGTAGGGGAGGAAGAGAGAAACAGAAGGGGCAGAGGGTAGGGGAGGAAGAGAGAAATGGAAGGGGGCAGAGGGTAGGGGAGGAAGAGAGAAAGGGAAGGGGCAGAGTGTAGGGGAGGAAGAGAGAAATGGAAGGGGCAGAGGGTAGGGGAGGAAGAGAGAAATGGAAGGGGCAGAGGGTAGGGGAGGAAGAGAGAAATGGAAGGGGCAGAGGGTAGGGGAGGAAGAGAGAAAGGGAAGGGGCAGAGGGTTGGGGAGGAAGAGAGAAATGGAAGGGGCAGAGGGTAGGGGAGGAAGAGAGAAAGGGAAGGGGCAGAGGGTTGGGGAGGAAGAGAGAAAGGGAAGGGGCAGAGGGTTGGGGAGGAAGAGAGAAACAGAAGGGGCATCCAAGTGTCAGGAAGGCTTGAGGATGGTCAACATCACTGACGGCCCCAGGATGGGCTGTCTGCACTTCCACTCACCTCATCCCTCATTGTTGCACGCCCCTTAACACACACCCCCTCCCGCCCCTTCCCCGCCCCTCCCTGAGCAGTTGCATTGGTCATAAACTACTCCATGATGGATTGTGCAACAGGCGAACAGTTAGCCCCCCTCCTTTGTCCTCCTCACCACCACTCACACCATCCCCTACATTTCCACGCACCCCGCCCTCCCCTCCCCTTCGCCATATCAGAGCAGTTGCATCTGTCATTAGCATCACCATGGTGAATTGAGCCACAGGCGAACATCTAGGCTCCCCACTGCCCCCACCCCTCCCCGTCACTCCCCACTCACCCTATCCCTCACATTTCCACGCCCCTCACCCCCCCCCCCCCCCCCTTCCCAGTCCCAGTAACCCAGCTGCAATGTTCAGTGCCTAGCGTTTTCCCACTGCTAAAGCGATAGGTGTGAATGTGAACAATGGTCGCAATTCATCCCTACACAGATCGCTGCACGTGCAACACGGTCCTACGATCCCTGTTACAGAAGGTGAGCCACGTCGACACAACACACCTGTGTGCCAGTGTCAGAGGGGGCCATTCTGCCCTACTGTCAAATCTTTGCCGCATGTGCACAACGGACAACTATGCCCACCTGCCGCCATACATGGCGACCCATTTTGCATATATACAAGGGCCTATATGTTATCAATGAACCCTGCACCCCTGACCCCTGACCTGACCTCCCGTTTGCGACAGGCAGGAATTGGATTTGCCTTGCCTCGAAGGAGACCCAAACGTGGAAGAAGACGGAAGCAGAGAACTATTTCAGTCATTGTTTCTCCTCATTCATCCACTGAGCAACGTAACACCACAGAGCGACTGTCTTCTGTGAACACTGAATGCTGTGATGGGGAATTCCTGGTCGACGCCCACTCCCCCCTCACACACTAGAAACGTTAGCCACCATTGTCGTGGTTGTCAGACGGCACCTTGCAGACCTGCTGGTACCGCTCCTACCACTGGATCTGCTGCCCCATGCCACTGCTCTACTCAAAGACGTCTAGAGAATAGACATTTATAGAAAGGAAACTTAATTGAAATTCGACCGAACATTTCTTGCCATGTGTCTCTATGTATAAAACTTTTGTTTGTTCAATGCCCAGTCTATGAGGAAAAAACTAAAAAGAGCAGCGATTTCTGACTTTATCATTGAAAATGATCCCCCCTCTCCCAACCGTTTTGCCTCTGATATCAAGCACACAAACGTAAATAAGACCATTCCCTTGTTGTTTCCGTCACAAGAGTGCTGTGCTGTAAGCTATAAGGTCTTTCAAAGAACACAGATTACAAATTTCGGTATTTGGCCTTTCTGTTCATGTATGGCAATATAGGCCATTGCATATATAACAGATAAACGAAACATGCCCAAATCGCACTTTCATTATTTATTCTATATTTGTTTGCTTGGTTTAAAGGCCTGTTTGCCTGACACAACCAACTGAGATTTTAACATCGCCAATACTTTTTCTTCCAGTACATCCTGCCGTCTCTGCATGACCACAGTCCACAGATAAAGAAATGGGCTGAGAGCAGAGCTGAGAGGTAACCCAAAAATGATGATAGAGGCATGGGTGTTGTTTAAGTCTGGAGACCCATTTGTGACCAAAACCATAATGAATCCAAGCATAATCCAGCTGACGCTGTTCGTGGTTGCTATACTTTTCTCACCAGATGCACTTCAAAATACACAGACCTTGCAGCAGAATCAAGCATGGTTCTGAATTCGGGTGTCCTTTTGTTGATCAGAACTTGACCAACCATACTTGTTAAGCATATTATGCAGTTAAAGGTCAGAATGACATCTGACCATCGATATTTTGTATTTGATTTAAATTGATTCAATAATGCTATGCGGCACAGACCCGACTGACCTTGAAGTCCCCTCTGTGACAACGCAGGAATAAAAGGTATCAAAGACATCAGGGTTCCAGCACACCATGGTACTATGAAAGCTGATGTTTTCAGCGTATATGTATCCTTGCCTAAGCAAATGACGCTGATGTGAACTATAGTGATGAACCCAATGATCAAAACTGACACACCTCACTGGACAGATAGAATAGAAACTCAGCCACCTTACAAGACAGGCTGTTGATCCATATCTTTTCAGAGTGAATGTAACGATCACTTAATATCTCACTAGCTGCTGTAACAATACTGACATGACATCCCATACAGCATTCAGCAAACAGCAAGATAGCAATCATCGGAGAACTGTTTTCAAAACCTCCTTTGAGTTTAAATAGGCTGATGAGACAAACCAAGTTTCCTATTGTGGAACACACACAGACCACCCAGAAGAAAACTCTGTAGAGTTCAGGGAATCAGCTTGTGCATGAAGGAAGTACAGTGTAAGGAGCTGAGCACTTTATTTTTCCGGACTGTTTTGGAAGTAAGTTCTCACAGCATAACCTGTAGTTTGATGCAAAAATAGTTTGTAAACGATCTGACGCTGATAGCAAATCTAATGGGAAATCAGTAAGTGGGATGAATCTCATGTCCACTTCAAGCAGACGTGGAATGTTTTTAAAACCTGAACACCTGATATGTTAATGTCTGAAAAGGACAAATTTAAATGTTCCACCAGTGGCAAGAAATATAGACAGTTCGCTGTTCAGTGTGTCAAGATGTGTTTCTGATACATCTAATAGCGTCAGTGAATAATGGATACCTTTTGGTGACACGCCTCTTGTGTTTGACCTGATGGAGTTTCCTGCTAAGCGTAAGATATTCAAGTTTTGTAGCTCGAGAAAACTAGGAATGTCAAGATATTGTAAAAGGTTGCTTGCAAGATCAATGTACTATAGGTTGGGAAACTGAATGCCTGACACATTAGAAATATAGCAACTAGCTAGAATAAGACGGATGCTATAGGTGTTGGTCTTAAAATCATACAGTGACATCCCTGATCCTGTGGTGTCCACATATCGTAGCTGTGAGAAACGATCAACAGGAAACGTGTTTCTGCAAAGGAAGGAATGGCCTTGACATACACAACCTTCAGGACAGGTCATGTCGCACATCAGTTCATCATCTCTCGTTGTGGACACTGGCCCCAGCCATCACATAGATGATCTTCGTGCAGATAAAATTGCAGATGCTCGACACTGGAACAATCCAGAACATCGAATCGTATTGCAGTCTTGCTCATCCTCTCCATTAACACAGTCAGAGAATCCATTGCATCGAGTGTAAATAGGAAGGCAGTACAACCATTCAGATACACAACGATAATGAGTGGCAGGACATGGTTCTTCAGTTCTTATTGTCTTTTGTGTAAAGTAACCGGGGTGCCATCGAGGTTAATGTAACACCGCTGTGTCATCTTCACATCTATGAACCTCATGCAGTACGTGCACCAAGCCAAATTCTGCTGCAGGCAACTAATCTCATCAGAATCATTCAGACAATCAGAGTGCTCATTACAGTGTTGAGTGTGCAATGCACACTGACCATTTGAGAACTTGAAGCCTTGACACAAAGGATGCACACAAAACGACTCATCAGATTTATCTGGACAGTCCTGTATGAAGTCACACACCAAAGTATGATGTATTGAGTTGACATTCTTAATACAACTGAACATTGCAAGTGCATACGTTGTATTTGTCTTAGCTGGTAACACATGCTCCTGATCAGTATTCAATTTCGGGAATGCAAAACCTTCAGAATTATATGTATTCCCAAAGTAACTTTCGATATTACAACACATAAAGCTGTGGATCACGTGACTGTGTGAACAAGTGAGTAAAGCCTGCCTGGTGTGTGTGAAAGTGGGCTGTGCGGACTCTGATTGGCTGGTGCAATGCTACGAGAAAACACACCCAGCAGATCTAATCTTAATTCGCATAGTGCTGCATATCCACGGAGATGTTCTCGTAAGCCCCAGGATTTCCAACCCAGTTCCATATTCCTCCTCGAGTGTCTGAAATGTGCGTACAATATGAAGTGATTGTCATGGAATATAATTGTTTTATCAGACCACTTACGGAATCTACTATATATAAAAGGCACCAGGTGCCAGCCTGAAGTGTAACCAAACGTAACTAAAATATAGGTAGCGAGTTTTCCAGTTCTTTTTCTAGTTTTGACAGAAGCAAGTTGCTGGCCATATTTCTGACATTCATGGGATAAATGCATATTACGTGAACTAGTCTTCAACATGACTAGCTTGAAACACTTGTTAGTTGAAGCCACCTTCCCCTGACATCTAGGACCACTGAAGGGACAGTGTTCTGTTTCATCCCGTCCATCTTCACACTCTGTCTTTAAATTGCACTGCAGAAAGTGATGGAATTTGAAATAATTCATCACAGAACAGTTGAACAACCCACTTCGCAGTTTATACGGATGTGTAGAGACGTAGAAAGCAGAAAAGGCCATTTTGACAAACTCTAGTCTAAAACCACTACGAACAAAGTGAATTCGAATATATGACATAATAAACATGGACGCTGGTGTGGAACGCTCGGCACACACGATACTACAACAATGATTCTGAGATGTATTCTGTTTTTTGTATTCAAGTCGCAACGGACTGATATCAAAACAAGGGAGAAGTTGGTATGACTGTAGAACACTGACCATGACGACATGTTCGGAGTGTAACGTCAGGTCTATGCTAAAAGAAATCGTGTCACACACATACGGTATGTTTACATACCCAGAATATTCTGTCATATTTTGTAACAATAAATTATTGTATTTTATCGCTCGTAAATTGATTGTAGCTGCCGGTATATCCATGATTGCTATCCACATTAAATTCGCAGCTGACTGAAAAAAAAATCTGAAGAACATGGTAATCACATTTCAATGTTATGGCAGTATCATGTGGTGTTCGTAACCGCATTCCAATGCTCCAAGTGTTCCTTTCAGTGAATCCACACCAGAATGCCGACCGTTGAACGTGAGCACGCACACGCATACCCTGTCTGACTTTCACGTGCAGGTTACAAAAAACAGTGGAACCCCCACACAAACCATACACTACTCCCTGGTTCTCTGTGAAACTTAAATGGGTGTGGTACTGACAGTCAGATAGATTTTTCTGTAGAAAGGTGATGCCTTTTGTTGTTTCGTTTCAGGCGATAGCCTACAACTGCACAACCATCACCCGTCTTCAGAGATGCAGGTACAGCGTCTTCTCTGATGTTAAAATTAGTGGTATTCTCTGCACAGAACATGAATCTAGCTGATCACATATACAACTAACAATACATACTCTGTCTTCGTTTATTCAACGGCATCCATTCACATGGCTGCCCTACAGTTTTCTAAACTGTTTGTATGCCATGGTACAACAGAAGTAGTATGACAGCGTGTAAAAGACTAATTCAGAGAAGAAGAAGAAGAAGAAGAGAAGAAGATGGAGAAGAAGAGAAGAAGAAGAAGAAGAAGAAGAAGAAGAAGAAGAAGAAGAAGAAGAAGTAAAAAACTGTGTTTCAAATTGCTGCCTTACACACGTAATAATAACAACTGGTAGTCCTATTGCATTTGTTTCCATATCAGGATTACACTTTTGTGAACGTTTACTGACATAAAAGGGAATTTCAACAACTATCAGAAATATCAAACTGTTGGTCTGACCGGCCATCCTAGCAATGCAATGCTCCAAACCCGTTCTGAATAGATTACAGTCGTCAGCTGATGCCATCATTGCTGAAGAAGAAGACGATTCTGTGAAGGCAAAAAAATTAACCAGATATCCATTCGGAAATTTTAAGTGTTTTCCAGCAGGCTTATGGTCGTGCGTTAGAACCACGTGTGACTTGTTTTAGTGCACATTCAATGTCCATCCCAAAATAAATGAATACTTGATTCTTTTCAGGCAATGTTAAAGGTGGTAGAAGGAAGAATGGAATCTGCCTCCCCACTTTTAACTTTCATGATCTTCATAGCCTTTTCTCACTCAGCTGTATCAACTCTGCTGGTTTACCGTCTTTTTCAGCAGACTTCTCTTTTAGGGACGATTTCAGTCACTGTGAGAACGGAGGCACTCTTCAACACAAATTGGGCTCCATCAAGTTTACCGTTATACAAGTTTGAGCATAGTTTGGTCATACATTATACAATGCATTGTTCGCCCGCATTTCCCTGATTTGTCTATGATTTGAATGACCCCTCCTTATTTACAAGTGATCAGCTTTTTCGCCGTCTGGTACATCCTCTGGTGAGGGTTTTTTTCAGGCTGTCCTCTTTGTTTGTACAATGCTCATTTGTGTCCTTTCTTCATGAATTCCATAATATTCTGTTGATCCCACCGCTGCTTTTTTTTTTTCAAAGTAATCAAGTCATCAGATACATACATTGTATTACCAAGGACAAGTTTCACGAAACCTAAGGTTTATCTGTTCTTAAACTTTGCTAACATCTGTTTGTAACGGAATACTGCATTCGTATTATCATAGTTTGCCTGGACCATTTGCAGGATTGATACAGCTGTTTGTAAATAATGTTCTGCAATGTACTGCATAGTTGAATTTCCATACTTTATTCCTTGAATGTTGGTTGTACTTGCCGGTTTGTTCCACATCGAATCCGCCATTAACTAAAAATACAAACATTTAGGGACACAGTCGTCACACAGCAGTAGCATGTTGTCGACGTTCATTCTTTCAGTGTTCCTTTACCTGAAACCACGCCAGAATGCCAGCTGTTGAACATGAGGATCCACATAAGAACAGTAATGATGCTGCTAATGCTAGAACTGATATTAATGATAATTACATAGCATTCGTAATGCGCCTGGCCAAAAGTGCTAGGCGCTGATAACGAGCAACATATGTACACAAATTTTAAATCAACACAGTTATTACAAATACCTACCCACCCACAAACACTCACTCACAAGCACACACGCACTCACTCACACACACACACACACACACACACACACACACACACACACACACACACACACACACACACACACACACACACACACACACACGCACGCACGCACGCACGCACAAACATGTACATACATCTTTGTACTCAATCCGTTCTGAAATAGACAGCCAGTGGAGTTTCATTAAGAGAGCAGAGCATGACTCTTGAAAATGTGACCTAGAAATAAGGCGAGCAACAGAATTTGAACATACATTATCTGTGTCACTTAACATGCACAAGAAAAGAAAAAAAAAAAAGACTTTAGACCCTCCGCTCCCACAGCCCATACACCACTGTCTGGTTTGTTGTCAAACATAATAAGGAAGTGCTGTAGTCATAGTCAGACACCTAATATCTCTGTTGATGTTGCTAATGGGGTCACATGTTGTACAGAGTGCGAGTATAGTAATGCATTAGAGATAAGGCGAAAAGAAAGCTAAGAGCGGCAACTTTGTTCTTTACGCTACGTGCATAATGCACTGTGAGACCTTCCCTTAACTGCTTGGCTGTCATGATATCAGAGGTTCTGTGCTGTTCTACACTCAGTGGATTTGTGTTCTGTCCCCACCCCTCCTTGCTCATAGTGCTTTTCTGTGCTCAGAATTGCCACAGCTCAGTCTGTCTGTCTGTCTGTCTGTCTGTCCGTCCGTCTGCCTGTCAGTCTGCCCGTCTTTCTGTCTTTTTGTCTTTTTGTCTGTCTGTCTGTCTGTCTGTCTGTCTGTCTGTCTCTGTCTCTCTCTCTCTCTCTCTCTCTCTCTCTCTCTCTCTCTCTCTCTCTCTCTCTCTCTCTCTCTCTCTGATCATCATCCAACACTACCTTTTCTCGGGAACATAATGCAAGATCACTTGGTCTCTGTCGTGTTGCCGAACAGGGTGAACATTGATAGGCTATTTGTAATCATATTAAACGAAAAAAAAATAAAAAAGGCCCACATCTTCATTCATGTAGGATAACAAGACATTTTGTCTTAACAATGCGGGCATCAAAGGAAGCGCATCTTGTTTACGAATGTAAGGGAAAGGATCGGTAAAATTGTGCACAAAGAAGAAATGCAACTGAAATACGTATGCTTGATGAAAAAGTCCAGTTGAGTGGAAACAGTGGAGACATATCATTATTTGGACGTTCAACAGATAAAAGCATTTCTTCTCTTTTCTGTTGTTCGTACGGCCGACATTATAACTTTTAAGATTCTGCTGTGCAACAGTGCATGTGTTTATATGCTTTATATTCCGGTTTTTTTTTTTCTTTTTTTTTTTTTCTTTTTAGCGCACACTGTGCGTTCATCATTCTGGTAATTAGCTGGGGGGAAAAACACACATATATACTATCCCTGTTTGTTTGTGTTGGTTGGGTTGGGTTTTGTGTTGGTTGGGTAGTGTGTGTGTGTGTGTGTGTGTGTGTGTGTGTGTGTGTGTGTGTGTGTGTGTGTGTGTGTGTGTGTGTTTCTGGGACTGGTACTAACTCTGGTAGCACTATTGGGAGCGATGTGACGGCAATAATGTGTCACCTGTGTGTTGCAAAGCGTCAGATCGGCGAAGGTCACGCTTACCTTTTACACTCTCGTACACAAGTACAGAACTTTTTTTGTTGCCCCCCCCCCCCCCTCCACCCCCCCCCCCCCACCAAGCAGTTGCTAACCTATGTTTTGAAATAATAGGCATTCTCACTCAAATGGCCTAGGACCTGAGAGACGATGAAACACATGGTAAGAATGGAATTGTTCATAGGTGACTTTGCCGGTTATTCAAAGACAAACGCTCTGCAGGTATCTATCTATACGATGTTGTTAAATCATGTACGCTGCCAGCTTCATAAGCGTTTCATCATCATCTTCTCTCTTCTGCTTCATATTTGCTTTCTTTCTGTCGGACTCCTCCTCCTCCTCCTCCTCCTCCTCCTTCCTTCTTCCTCCTCCTCCTCCTCTTTCCTCTTCTCTTTCATTGTGTGTGTGTGTGTGTGTGTGTGTGTGTGTGTGTGTGTGTGTGTGTGGTGATGTGTGTGTGTGTGTGTGTGTGTGTGTGTGTGTGTGTGTGTGTGTGTGTGTGTGTGTGTGTGTGTGTGGTGGTTGCATAAACCAAGGCAGTAATGGGCCTGAAAAGAAAATATTGATTTATGACTTTAATATTCTGCTGTAAGGGAAACAACATGCACACACACACACACACACACACACACGCACACATACACATACACACACACACACACACACACACACACACACACACACACACACACATACACATGCATGCACACACGCACACACGCACGCACGCACACACACACACACACACACACACACACACACACACACACACACACACACACACACACACACACATACATGTGCAGAGACCAACACACACAATCGGACATAGAAACACGCGCGTGCGTACGCGCGCGCGCACACACACACACACACACACACACACACACACACACACACACACACACACACACACATACACGAACACGCACACATGCGCAGAGAGTTACAATTTTGCTTTAGTGATCAGGAGTATAGAGTAAGCCATCTCTCTCTCTCTCTCTCTCTCTCTCTCTCTCTCTCTCTCTCTCTCTCTCTCTCTCTCTCTCTATGTGTTTTTTGGACTAAAGCGGAAGCTATTGATAAAATGATTCATATAAAACGTTGATATGGAGGTGGGGGAGTATCGCACCTGCCATTGTAATGAAATGTTTTACTGCTGTTTTGGACAGACTCTGATGTTAACTGCTAAAATTTGTAAGCAAAGAGCTGAGCTCAGTCGTGGATATTCCACGATAGACCATATACTGGATTGAATTATGCACACACACAAAAAAGTTGTGTGTGATAGGGCAACATTAGATTGAGATATGTAAAGAAGAAAAAAAAGTTATGCGTTACACGGAAACAAAATGCAAATTCCTTATGGCTCCAGTATGGTAAACTGCCATAGAGGCAGATTACTTAATCCAGGAGTTATAGATCAATTTTTATTTCGATCATGGTGGCCAAAACTTGTTGACAGATAGAATGGTGTAACAAGGAGAGTTAACGATTTGTGAGGGAGGGTAGAATGGCGTAACAAGAAGAGTTAACGATTTGTTGACGGGTAGAATGGCGTAACAAGGAAAGTTGACGATCGCCTCTCATGGAAGGATCACGTTCCGGGTGAATGAAAAAAAGTGTTTGCCCGATTAAAAAAAAAAAAAATCCCCAAAGGGGAGGCATGTGGGAGGAGTTGGGTGGCTTCCTTGTGGGAGAAAGTGCAGGTGTTTGTGATTGAGTGAGTGAGTGATTGATCGATTGAGAGAGAGAGAGAGAGAGAGAGAGAGAGAGAGAGAGAGAGAGAGAGATGTATTCAAGAAGAGCAAAGCCCCTATTGAAGAGGTGCATAAACAACATAAAACAGTGGCATAGACAATGCGTACTATTGAAATCGGAAATCGGTAATGAAACAAAGGAACGTAAACAACAGGACTATGAGTAATATCTAGATCATATTTCAAATGTTTTTGAATAAGTAAACGCCAAACTGTTTGAAATATTTTCATGCTTTGTTGACATAAGCAATAAGAGTCTGAGCAATGAAGGATGATTTAGATACCTTGTAGGGATTACCTGATCCCTGAAATCTATCAAGACAGAACAACAAAATGCAAAAAAAAAAACGGACATCTTCTTGTGTTCTTTTACATAACAGAGGGAAAAAAGAGTTCGTTCGTTGGTGTTTTGTAACAGTAACAATGAATAGACAAATGTTAAACTCTAAATTGAAATGTTATCATAATTATACTTTTAATGCCTGGCCATTTTCACCGATACATAGGTTAGAACAAAGTGAAGCAAATTGAATTGCTCAAACAAATTAATTACAGTATTTATTATGAATATGAGTATTCCGCCGTTGCTACCTGTAATCCATGTCTTGTTTATAGCATATTTAGAAAACCAGCCATATCCTACTCCAGATTGAGCCACACATCCCAACCCAATTAGTTCATGTAGTTTAACTTTTCTCTTCTCAGCCAGTTGACTTTCGTTCGTCTTATTCATATAACATTGCATACATCTTAGGCAGACTTGAATCTCGTAAATAAAAGTCCATCTTATCAAAGAGTTTAAAAACAAACTGGGCATACCTTGTCCTACCAAATGTAGTAGGTAATCAGACGTTGGCAATGATACGCCAAGAAATTTCTTCACAGCAAGCAAAAGAACTTTTCACAGTGCAATGCTCCATTATCAAGCCATAACGCTTCAACTCTATATCGTGTAGTGGATTGCACTTAACAATCGAAAATGCGCGCCCCCTCACACACACACACACACACACACACACACACACAATTGATTTCCTGATTTTCATAGATGTTTCTTGATACATACGACAGCACACTTTGCCATGCTCGCGAGACTTTACATGCTGAGGAGCGCTACGAACTAAATGTCCAGGGTGAGTTGTCGCTCATGGACAATGCTGGTTGCCTCGTTACGTCTCTCCCACTAATTGACCGATAGAGTGTTAATTTTCGGCGACAGTGCAACAACAGGCATAGACATAGATTCGCCAGACTATGGCGATTCCAGGAGTATGAATTTTGTTGCGAAATGAGGCGGAAGTCGATGGACGCGAACACTTCAAGTTCAAGACAGTGACAGTGAGACACGCCATTGAGAGTAAGGGTATAGATGCAAGATGTACCGATAGAGTTTTGTTGTGACTGGGCAAAATGATCGACTTCCGGCATTCATGCCCAGTGGATTAATATGTGTGACGGCAGAGAGCAGGTGCAAAACGAGTGTTTCACTGCTCATCGATGGAAGAAAGTGATATTAGTCTCTGTGGTGAAAACCGCCCTAGTAACAAGCAGCCTACAAACAGCCAACACGTTTCTGCCCAAATGAAGATGAATACCGATATCCAAGCCGTTCTAATGCGTATTTTATAAAAAAAAAAAAAAAAAAACCGTTTTGACGGCTCGCAACGAAAGAGGACTTTGTCGTGATGCGACAAGAGATCAACAACATTACTACTTCTTTCATGGAAAAGGTGTCCACTTTAGAGGGTCAACTATTTGACATGGAGGCTAAGAAAGAAAGGGTTGATGGGGAAATTCAACAGCTGACAAAGAAACAGGATTTGCTGAACTGTACATTAAAGTACCGAGAGGGGAAAATCAGGCAAATGGAAAAAGAAACAATGATCTGGAGCAGTACTCGCGTTAATGCCACTTACGTGATTTTCGTGTGGCAGAGCATGAAAGAGAGTCAGTAGAAGACTGTGTGAAGAAAGTCTGTGACATCTTCACTGATAGCGCTGGCGTCAACATCAGCCCTGTGACATCGAGCTGGCCCACCGAACTGGCAGAAGAAGCATCGACAAACCGCAGCCTACCCTGGTACGGTTCTTTGACGGAAAGCTGAGGGACCAGAGGCGCCTGAAAGGAAGGGGGGAGAGCATTAGGGAAGACCTCATCGCAGCCAACTACGCACTTCTCCGCAGAGCCATAAAACACTTGGCTACTATGTCGGCCTGGATATCGGGAGGACATATCCTGGCCAAAGTACAAAGTGGACAGATCGTGAGGCTGAACATTCACACTGACTCAGTTGTGGCTTTCAGACGTGCCATGTCTTCAGGTGATATCAGTGTTGACGAGGACGACAAGCAAGATCACAATCAACACATCTTCACAGCTTGAAGCTGCTACACTGGGACAACATGTAAATATTCCATATTCCATGCAACATTTTTTGTGCCAAGACACAGTGCTTCTGTTTAACAATAGTTTTCTCTCTCTCTCTCTTTCTCTCTCTCTCTCTCACTCATTCTCTCTCTCTCTCTCTCTCTCTCTCTCTCTCTCTCTCTCTCTCTCTCTCTCTCTCTCTCTCTCTCTCTCTCTCTCTCTCTCTCTCTCTCTCTCTCCATAATTGTTAAATTGTAGTGTTCCATAGGCAGATACAGATAGTGTGTCTGTTTAAATGCTATAGTTTGATCCATGTTTCAGCCCTGACTGCTTTTGATTCCATACTAATCCAATTTGATCAAACTGTTCTTGAATTGACTGTGTCTAGTATAAATGACATTGGGAAATTTTGTTATCCCTTGTTTATCTTTTTCTCTCTGTCCCTGTCTGTGTTTTTTTCCCCGTTTTCTCTCTCTGTTTTTCTGTGTGCTCAGTTGTCTAAAACCATGTTCATGCATATGTTAAAACAAATTTTCTGTGATTTAGATGTCATTTTCTTTTATATGATATTGATCTGATTTCTCTGTCTCACTCTGTCTCTCTGTGTCCCCCCACCACCTCTCTCTCTCTCTCTCTCTCTCTCTCTCTCTCTCTCTCTCTCTCTCTCTCTCTCTCTCTCTCTCATTGTACCTGCCTTTTCCCGTCTTGAATGGTATTCTGTTTAGTACATATGCACATATTGTCTACAATCTCATTTTTACATCAGTTCTCTCTCACATTGAATTGTTGATTCCACATATATGTATTCAGATTGTGCAAGTACATTGTACATTTCCAAGTGTTGGTCATCATGCTGATTATATACTACACCCAGATTATGCCTTATGCAATTAACATACCCCCCCTATTCTCTATCTCTCTCTCTCTCTCTCTCCCTCCCTCTCTCTCTCTCTCTCTCTCTCTCTCTCTCTCTCTCTCTCTCTCTCTCTCTCTCTCTCTGCGTGCTCTGTGTGTGTGTGTGTGTGTGTGTGTGTGTGTGTGTGTGTGTGTGTGTGTGTGTGTGTGCTGCCATTGCCAACACATTACATATGGTCAAATGAATAGCAGTTGGCTATTGTGCGGAATTTTATTTGCTTGTGCCCAGATTATCCTTTATTCAGTCCTTTCTCTCTCCGTCTCTCTGACTCTCTCTCTGTCTCTCTCTGTCTGTCTGTCTGTCTGTCTGTCTGTCTGTCTGTCTCTCTCTCTCTCTCTCTCTCTCTCTCTCTCTCTCTCTCTCTCTCTCTTTCCATCTCTGTCTTCGTCTCTGCTGCCTCTGTCTGTCTCTCTGTCTCTCTGTCTCTGTCCTCTCTCTCTCTCTCTCTCTCTCTCTCTCTCTCTCTCTCTCTCTCCTCTCTCTCTCTCTCTCTCTCTCTCTCTCTCTCTCTCTCTCTCTCTCTCTCTGCGTCTTTTTTTCTGTCTCCTGTTGGTAAAGCCTCCTTCATTGATGCACATATGCCCGATGGTCTGAGCACAACTCTGAGAAAATATGGCCCCAGCGTGAAGTGAAAGCTTTATACATGGTTTGTGTTTTTTTACATTGTGGAAAGGGTCCCTTATCTCGTGAAGTAAAGTTTACCAAAATATGCGGGGACCTGATCTATTTTTTTTAGACATGTTTTCTATTTTTAGCTCAGCTCCACTAGTGATTTCAAAAAACTTATCCACTATTATGAACATTTACCATGAAAAAGTGGGTGTTTTTTTTCTTGAGGCATTTTTTTTCAGTTCACTCTTGCTTGAAAAGACACCAATAGCAATGATAATAATAACTATTATTAGAATTAGAGTTTGTGCATGCATGTGCGAGTGCACAAACAAAGCCACAAACGTTTGTTTACATGATTTAGAAAATTTGGTCATCATATAAGATAATAAACACACACACACACACACACACACACACACACACACACACACACACACATATATATATATATATATATATATATATATATATATATATGTGTGTGTGTGTGTGTGTGTGTGTGTGTGTGTGTGTGTGTGTGTGTGTGTAGCCAGTACTGAAGAAGCTTTTTAAGCGAAAATTTTATTAGAGAATATACAATTTAAAATGAATCTGGTTACATCTGTGTTTTTTATTTTACTCCAAGTATGTATATATAATTTCTGTCATTCATTATCTTCCTTTGTCACAGAAAAAAAATGTCACATTAAAGTATGTGCTTCAGAGGCACTGCCATCCTGAGCCATAGTTTCTTCAGATTCACCACTACAATTAAGACTGCACTTAAATGTAAGCATTCTGAAACAGAGTACAGCTTGATTTTGTCTTCAAAAATAAAGACAACAGTTTACAGATAACCTTGTGACTGCTTTCGAAATCAACAGATTTCTCTTACCGAGTATATAAATGGAGACATTACTCATTGTCGTCTGAAGAATCACTGTCATCAAAACACGCCATCTTCTGCATGGAGTTTAAACAACGTTTTCCCTCTGCACTCACTGCAAGCAACACCACACACAAGACCGTGCTGTCTGCATGAACACTTGGCCGTTTGGCAGTCAGTTTTGCAGGTACATTTAATGATGTTCAGCAGCTCCTCTGGGGCAGCAGGCTCATCACAGCAGACTGGAGGCAACATACCGCTGGTTCTTTGCCATCCCCATTCAAGGGGGCTGAGATAGAAGTCAGGACTGCCGTTATTGAGAAAAAAAGCCACTCTTGCACTTAGTAGTAGCATCGCATGGAATGGAACTTCGCTGCTGATGCTATTGGAGGTAGTTTTGTTTGGTTGCAAAGCTGAAGAGCTGACGATCAGCCTCCGGGAATACTTGACATATCAGAGTCTATCAAGCTTTCGTCAGATCTCCCACCAAACAGAAATACATGGGCAGTCTCACCAGCTGCAACCACGTCCTGGGTGCCACTTTTCCAAAGAAAGACATCTGCCTGCTTTCGAGAAAAAAAAAAAAACCCTCCGAAATTGCCAGCTTTTTCAAGGGAAGCGATTTTCCCCAGGAAAAAATAGCGCTGGTAGTGTCACACACAT
>JADBJO010022197.1:0-5000 GCA_016801955.1 Conus betulinus | reverse complement strand
GCAGTAGTCGTAGGAGTGTAGTAGTAGTTACCAGCGGCACTCGCAAGCATAGCAGGACAAGCCTTCGTACAAGTAGTAGTAGTGTAGTAGTAGTAGTAGTACAGTAGTAGAAGATTGAAGAAAAGAAAGGAAAAGGAGGAAAAAAGACGAAAAAGAACAAGAAAGACAAGTACGAAAAAATGAAAGGAAGTAAAAAAGTATATGACGAAGGCAAAGTGCGGAAAAAAGTAAAATGTATGTTGTCGTTGCTGGTGTGTGTTGTGCTGCTGGTTGTTGTTGCTATTGTGTTGTTGTTGTTGTTTGAGTTAGTTGTTTTGTTTTAGATGACAGAATCACATAATAGATTGCATCTAACGTATCTTTACTTTGATCATTACCTACAATCGCGCTTAATTTTTGAAAATAACTTCAGATTCAAGGTGTTGCAAAAGGTGTTCGCTGTATTAAAACCCTTGAACTAAAGAATTTTAAAAAAAAATTTTTTGTTATTTTTAAAAAAAAAAAAAAACAAAAAAAAAAAAAAAAAAAAAAAAAAAACAAAGAACAAAAAAAAAAAAAAAAAAAAAAAAAAAAAAAAAAAAAAAAAAAAAAAAAACAAAAAAAAAAAAAAAAAAAAAAAAAAAAAAAAAAAAAAAAAAAAAAAAAAAAAAAAAAAAAAAAAAAAAAAAAAAAAAAAAAAAAAAAAAAAAAAAAAAAAAAAAAAAAAAAAAAAAAAAAAAAATAAAAAAAAAAAAAAAAAAAAAAAAAAAAAAAAAAAAAAAAAAAAAAAAAAAAAAAAAAAAAAAAAAAAAAAAAAAAAAAAAAAAAAAACAAAAAAAAAAAGAAAAAAAAGAGGAAAGAAACAAAAAAGAAAAGGAAAAGAAAAAAAAAAAGGCAAAAAGGAAAAAAGGAAAAAAAAAAGAAAAAAAAAAAAAGAAAAAAAACCAACAAAAAAGAAAAGAAAAAAACAAAAAAAAAAAAAAAAAAAGAAAAAAAAAAAATGAAAAAAAAAAAAAGAAAAAAAAGAAAAAAAAAAAAAAAACAGAAGGGGAGAAAAAAAAAAAAAAAAAGAAGAGAAAAAAAAGGAAAAAAGGGAAGAGAAAAAAAAGAAAAAAGAAAACAAAAAAAAAAAAAAAAACAAAATAAAAAAAAAAAAAAAAAAAAAAAAAAAAAAAAAAAAAAAAAAAAAAAAAAAAAAAAAAAAAAAAAAAAAAAAAAAAAAAAAAAAAAACCTCGGCAAGGGAGAGGAAAAGAACTGTTTTCCCAAACGCGCCGAATAAAAAAAATTGGTTCTTGTTAGACCCGCGGTCGGAGCCCAAAAAACAGGCGGTCGACGACGTCAGACGGATGTACCAATAACACCCTAATCTACGACGGGGTGAACAGCGGGGTTTGTTATTTGAACTAGTGACCAATGCACAAAAACCCCCACCATAACACAGTGCAAAGCGGAATAGTACATAGCTTAGTTCATGTACAAGGTTATACGATGCAGGACGACACAGCAACGAAGCAGATAACTATGACACTGAAATCTGGCTTGTGTATTTCGGAAAGAGAAAGCTGATACGAAGCGAGTAGTAGTAGTGCATTTTCTCGTGTTCTGAGACTAGGTCTAATTCAGGGGTGGTAGCAATATTTGAAATATAGGCAGTTCAGCAGCCATACTATACCAAACAGGGTTGTAAGTGTGAATCCCAATACGAAGGAGCGCCTTTGCTACTCGCTATAATGTCAAATTACAACTTAGCTGGATTAAACCCTGCCACGCCCGACCCGAGATACTTATCCAAAAAAAAAATACTGCTCTCTCTTCTTTCTCTCTCTCTCTCGGTATATCTCTCTATATCTGTTTGTTGAGTTTGTTTGTGTGTTGTGTGTGTGTGTGGGGGTGTGTGTTGTGTGTGTGTGTGTGGGTGTTTCGCCGAGTTTTGTCTGTGACGCACAGCCTTACCACTTACAAGTGGACACATCAGGAACACGTGACAGACACAAGGTGATAATAAACAGGGGGGTCAAAAGCCAGACGAGACTGGCCACGTGGAAAATCGGGAATGGTGGTTTAGGGCCCATTTCTTAGGGCCGTTACGTCGTAGGGACATCATTGGTCCAAGACCAATCCAATACCTCTCCAACGGAGTGGATATAACAAAAAAAAAACTAAAACTAATTCCCCTGCCAAAGACACTTTCCACTTGATGTTTGCTCTACGGTGCTGGTTGCCGTTAAGAGAATCCTCCACGTGTCTGTCTGTCTGTCGGTGATGTGCGCGCAAAGCACCATGAAATATCATTAAAAAAGGTCGTCATGAAGAGCTTTTTTCCATTCCCACGGGTCACCTCAGCAGCAGTACAGGACAGTTTTTTCAACCCAACTGTTACACGTATGGTAATCAGACTCGTCAGCAGCTCAGCTTTACACAGTCATTTGAGGTGGAAAAAAAAAACACAACACCTTCATTTTCACCCCACACAACCACACTTTCCTTTCCCTCGTTTTAGAAGGACGACAGAATTCCGCCAAACCGTTGACCCCAACTACTCCAACAAATCTTTATGCCAAATCCCTTTCAACCTGTTTGCCAATAGGGACTCGCCCAACGGGACAAGTCAACAACTAGATCGGCTACCGATGATTTTGCCAAAGGTTACGCGCCTGTACATTTTTTTTTTATCTGAGCCCCAGTCTGCTCGATAGTGAGCAGTACAACTCATCACGAGCGGCAGCCTGCGCCAAGAACTGAAATTTGATAAGGCGCTGACTGAACCCACCCACATAAGTCCATGGTAAAGCTCGACACGCTGCTGGAAATTGATGGCACCAGGACAAAACTTCACCGGTTTTGCCGTGTAAATACTCATAATGAACGGACAAGAGAGAATGGTAGCCAGCGATCTTAGGCCGCAAAGAAAATTTAGAGGCTTATATCCTGGCAATACTCTCCCTTCAACCCTTCCTACGGAGGCTATATTGTCAAACACCAACAGAGCCCGCAGACCAAAAACCCATTAGGTGGCGGCTTGGCTCTCTCCTCGAGGTAGCTCTGCATACTCGATTCCTCTCAGTCTCCATCCTCGGTTACACCACAGCATCGAGACATGTTTACTTCGCCATTCTCTTTCTACACCTATGATCGACACACGCTTCAAGAAGCTGCCAACGCGGCGTTGGGTTATTACGGTGTTTATATATATTATACCATGATGAAAAGTCGAGACTGGCGTTTTAACAGAATCGTGAGTAAAAACGAATCGTGAGCAGGGGGATTCGAACCCCATCGCCCAAGAGCCAACGACAGACGTTGTAGGCTTAGTCCGTCGTATGCTTTTCATCTTGTGATGGGTCTAGGCAACGACAAAAACGAAACGACATCCCGATTGGTTTCCTCGACACGTACATAGCCAGCGACCGTCACACAGCGCTTCATATCGAGACCGTCATCGATGAAAGATGCATCCTCCTCGAGAACACCTTTGGGACTGTGCGTATGTTAACAAACGAACCTTGTAGCTAATAATAATAATAATAATAATAATAATAATAATAGTATTAATGAATACTTATATAGCGCCTATTCTCGGGCCAGAGACCAAGCTGTAAGCGCTTTACAATCAACACTCGTTTCCACAACGGGTGCCTACCTGGGTAGTGCCGACTGAAGAGCTGCCAGCTGGCGCTTCTTCAGTCGTTTCCCGTGTCATCCAGTCAGTATCGTTCAATATCGATCACTCATTTTCCTTATTTCCTTCATTCGTTCCATTTCTCACGCAGGGTGCATGCTATGTGTAACGTGTCATCCATACCAACGGCCCAAACTGGCCTTCTCTTCCGAATGTTGGTGATGGGATTTTACGTGTGTGCAAGATGTTATGCATGCGTTCACACACGGAAACCTCAGTTTGATAGTCTCATTCGAAGGACTGTATGGGAAATGGAGTCAGAAATCCAATGTTAACTCCGAGGGATAAAATCCCCCTGTACCGAAACGCCCCGGCGGAGATTCGAACCCGCAACCCCAGGAAGAAACCCACGACTGGCCACAAGGAGGAAGTGCAAGCAACCCCCTCCAAAAAGGCGACGCCGCAAACCCTTTTCCTATTACGCCTACCCGTTCTTCTCATTAAAATCCCTCTAAGAGGACACATTACCGGGCTTGTTTCTGTGGGTATCCGAGCCTGTGCAGTAGTAAATAACGAGAGTAATTGCAATCCCACCTACACCAACCCGGCGTACCCTACGGACTTATTCTGCATGAGCCAACGGAGCAGACGCCGGGGTTTACGCAACAGACTAAAAAACACGCACTGCTGCAGACACTTTTTCAACAACACCGGCAGCGACGGTCGCCTTGCAGCTCCTCCCGATGATCTTGCGTGATAAAGACATGACAAGAAAAAACTGGGTTAATGGATTTAATATGTTTGAAAACACCGTTCAGAATGATGTTAAATAATTATAAAACGCACACACACACACAAAACTTCAACCTGAACAACTGATCGCTCTGGGCTGGCTGGCTGGCTGACTGTCTGTCTGCCCATCTGTCTGTTTGTCTGTCCTGTCTGTCTGCTGTCTGTCTGCCTGTCTATCTCTCTCTTCTCTCTCTCTCTCTCTCTCTCTTCTTCGCTATCTCACGCACAAACACACACACAACACAAACACCACACAACACATACACAACCCACACCATACGCCATAAACATGCGCGCGCGCACGCGCGCACTCACCCGCACGCATTGCACGCACGCACCCACAAACACAACCCACACACACCACAAACACACACACACACACACAACACAACGCACACACACACACACACCCCCACACACACCACACCCACACACACACACACGCACGCAACGCACACACACACACACACACACACACACACACACACAACACACACACACACCACACACACATAAACACACCCACACACACCACACACCACACAACACAACACACACACACACACATATCACCTCTCTCTCTCTCTCTCTCTCTCTCTATCTCTCTTC
>JADBJO010022196.1:0-28300 GCA_016801955.1 Conus betulinus | reverse complement strand
ATGCTAGGAGTGGAGTGGACTCGGGGGCAAGACAAATTCAAATCAGTATACAACGACTTCTTCAAGCTCTTCTTGTCGGGCTGATGAGTCAGTGTTTTAATCGGTGTAGACACGAATCAGAGAACGATGCTGCTCTTCGGGTACCAACCACAGGACGTTATAGGCCTAACTGTCGGCCATTTTTTTGTTCGCAGGCGAGAGAACCCTAAGATACCCTGGCGAACTCTTGCCCCACTCGCCGCTAGGGTGTGCAATGGAACGCTGACAGTCGCCAAGCAAACGAGAGTTGTCGCCGCCTCGCCTCTAGGAAACGCGTGTGTTTAACAGTAACTGCTGGATGGACGGGGAAGATTTTCAAGATGTAAAATCCGACTCCACGGCTCAAACTGATGAACGAGATGCTCCAGTGTAATACTTTATACAGAAAGACCACACACGCACACACACACACACACACACACACACACACACACACACACACACACACACACACACACACACACACACACGCGCGCGCGCGCGCGCGCGCGCGCGCGCGCGCGCGCGCACACACACACACACACACACACAGCATAGCATATAATACTCCGACAAGAAAAGAGGATTTTGATGCATTAGTCACCAAGCTATGTCATCAACATAGCCTGAAAAGGAATGAACTTTGATTCATGAGGCAGTCATGTTCACGTTCACCAGCATGTATTCATATTCAACATGCTTGTTCATAAAGCAAAATCACTTTTCAACATAATGAGGAATACAAGATTAAGGCAGAGAGAGAGAGAGAGAGAGAGAGAGAGAGAGAGAGAGAGAGAGAGAGAGAGAGAGAGAGAGAGAGAATGCAACTGCGGTTGCGATTGCGAATGCGAACGATTTATTCAGATTGAGGCCATAGCCCATACTAAAGGGGTGACACCCGCAGTGCAACACACTAGAAGGATTCTCAGTAAAGAAAGAGGAAATACATTTGGAAATATCATCAGCTATTAAGAATTGCTGGACCTGATGGCCTCATTGGGGAATTTTTAAAGAAGTCTGGTGAGATTGTTTTAAGTTTTTTTTTAGTTAAATTGTTTAATCATCTATTTGATCGGTGTGTGTTTCGGGAACGCAGTAGCACCTATCGTTGTTCCGTATATGGTTCCCCACTGGTTTGTGTCAGATGGGTGAGCAGGTGGTGGGTACGCATCATGTGCGTGGGGGGGTCTCTTTTGAGGGGGGGGGGGGGGGGGGGGGAGAGAGAGAGAGAGAGAGAGAGAGAGAGAGAGAGAGAGAGAGAGAGAGAGAGAGAGAGAGAGAGAGAGAGAGAGAGAGACTGACACAATATCATTGCCATTAGCAAAATGCTCTGTTGGCAAGGGGGTATCATGAGTCATATCTATCCACAGCGGCTCACAACAGCGACCAAAAAAGAGACCAGTGCAAAAACTTTCCTTGTGATGTTACAAGTAGTCCTAGACATGTAACTGTTTCAAAAAAATCAATGAATCAAACTCACCAAATCACACGAACATATACACGCGTACACACACACGTACACACAGACACGCACGCACACACACTCTCACACACAAGCACACACGGAGGCGCGCGCGCGCGTGTACACACACACACACACACACACACACACACACACAGAGCGAGCGAGAGAGGATAAGGGAAATAATGCACAAAGTCAAAATAAGTTATTACCTCCCCTAGCAATTCCAAGGAAAGCTTTCATGGCGACCGACGCGGTTGTTTGAATTTTGATTGTGAAATTCCGCTCCATATTCAGGTACTTCATCAAAATTACTACCCTAATTACATCGGAATTGCATAGTAGTTATAATCCTTTAGTCACTTGTCTGTTCAAAAGTATCAGTGTAATTTTGCTTGCATTATTTTCCTGGGAGAACGCTTACAAACAAGTTCGGGCTTGATTCTAACTTCGGAACTTCGGTTCCAAGTTTGGTTTATGAGTATATTGATTTTTTTTTTAGTTTTCAGTCCTGGACCCCAGACTGAGGTTTAGTGGCCTCTGGTCAAAACCCATTGACATGATAAGATTCCATGGAAAGACTGCTACTTTCGCGTTTTCGTAAAATGTCTCCCAGTTAGCTGAACCACAAGAACTTTTGCATGCTTTATTTGGTTATTACAATACCAGAAAGCAGAAAATCCTGGACCCCCAGTTTTAGAACTTTAAAAATGGAACTCCAGCTTGGTCTCCAGGTTTGCCACGTGTTTTTTTGAAGAACTTTTTTTTGAAAGTATACTGTTTTTGTCGTTTAGCTCTTGGATTAAAATTTTGTTGTTGTTGTTGTTCAAGTGATCATATTACACAGACCCAGCTGCAGAAAATGTGGAATAATCATCACCTACACTGTAAAGGTGTGTGTGTGTGTGTGTGTGTGTGTGTGTGTGTGTTTTCTAATTATGCAAAGACCAGTTGCAGCACTGGCAGCTGAAAGGGAAGAAAAACATTTTTCAAAAAAGGGTTAGTTTTTAAAATAATTTATTTTACATGAATCTGCATGGTAGAAAATAAATTTTTTTCTCTCTCTTCCATTTTGAAGTCAAAAGTCTGTGGTCAAAGGTGCAGGGGAGGATGGAATTAAATTCCTAGAATTAATGAAGAATATTCTGCTAAATTTTAATGGCTAGCAGAAATTTTATATTTTTAGAATTTCACCTTCTCTCAGCATACACATGTACACAGTGACAGTCACACATGTGTACATGCATGTATACCTACAAACTGTCTTATTCCTATATGTGTATACATTAACAATAACATTACAAGCTGAGGTATTGCACTACCTGTTTCTCTTGATTGATATGAACACAAACATATGCACTTGCATACACACATTAACACACACACACACACACACACACACACACACACACACACACACACACACACACAGATGCTGTGTAAAATGTACAATGATAGACTTACATGTGCAGCATACACACATGTGTGGGTGTGAGCATGCATGCACACATGCACATTTTCTTCCTTTTTGTACATGGGTTTACTTACAGACAGACACAAACAACAACTGTAAATTCATTAATCCTCTTTTCATGTAGTTTTATTTGTGTAGATGGGTCAAGAGGTTGTGATCAGACATGTATGTGACTGTGTGTGTGGTGTGTGTGTGTGTGTGTGTGTGTGTGTGTGTGTGTGTGTGTGTGTGTGTGTGTGTGTGTGTTTACATGCGTTTGAGAGAAGGGCATTGGTAGAGTGATCAGGTGCTAGTATGCTGTTTTATTTGTATGATAGAAAGAAAAATTGTGTAATTTAAGCAGTTGAATTTAAGGTTTGTGGCATGATACATGCTTTGGTTAGCTAGATGTAGTTTTGTTGTCTAGAACAATGAGTGTAGACAAACTTATTTTTTCATTAATGATTTTTCCAGATTAAATCAAAGCTGGATAATAGTTTTAATATAATCAAGAGTAATGTTTACTCCTGTTATGAAGCAAACATTTTAACCTGGCTTTGCTGGTTTCATGAATCTCCTTCATTGCTTTCTATCCCGTCTTCCCTCTTCTGTCTCTCTCGGTCTGTCTCTCTCAACAGCACTGCCAAAGATTATACTGAGGATCAGAGGGAGGGAATTGGAGGAGATCAGTAGCACAGAGTCAGTGTACCATTAGAGAGAGAGAAATGGGGGGTGGGGATCAAGGTGTTTGGGGAAAGGGGTGAGAGGGTTGGTAGCAAGACTTGGCAGTTGAAGGATAGGTTAAGTTGTTGGGTGTTGACAGGAAAGTTACAAATGTAACTTCTCAAACATTCAGCTTTTGAAGACCTGACCACAGGAATGAGAAGCAGAGAGAGCCAAAAACTGAAAAAGGGGAGAGGAGGGAGGAGGAGAAGAGAGACGAGTATAATAGTGGTTTGGAGGCATGAGTGAGAGACTGACAGGTGCTGAGGCAGCCTTTGTGCTGAGCTCATCAGTGAGAGAGTGACAGGCATTGAGGCAGTCTTGGTGTAGAGCTCATCAGTGAGAGAGTCAATGATGGTCCTGCAATAGTATGCACCTCTGACTTTGAGGATGTTAATCAAAACCCAAACTGTGTTAGAGAGTAATGGAGGGGGTCTGTGATTGTATTGTTATAGCTCATCTACCCGTTGATGAAAGTAAGGCATAGTAGAGACACCCTGTATGTACAGAATGTACCATGAGCATGCTTTTCTGCCCTCCAGCTGCTTTCCATTTTTCTTGTCTTGCACAAAAAACTGTTCTCAGTTTTCTCAGATTGCATCACAAATGTTGTCAAAAGTGAAAAACAGCTGTTACCAAGCAGCATTAGCTCCATCATGTTAGCAAAATTTGCTTTTCATTCTTCCTTAAAAAAAAGGATAGAAGAGTAGTTTCCCTTTGCCATAAGCGCCAGTCTATATTTGATAGAGGTATAAAAATAACATTGTTACAATTAGACGTTGAGCTTGTGAGTGTGTTTTTGACATAGTCAACCATTGCATTAAAGTCATCGTTCGATGAAAAAACAACCGCACAATGTCTTTAACCTGATAGTCGACTTTGGTCAGAAATACTTGCAAGCTGGAAGTCAAAGTGAACTTTTACTTGTTTAGAATACTGAGACAAACTTGCAAAATTAAACAGCAACTTTTTGCAGCAGAATCAAGTCCAGTTTCAAGAACATGCACAATCTGAAGTCTTGATGCCGTATTTAGTTGCCCTTCGTCCAACTTCAGAAGAAGTTGGAGAAAAAAAGAGAAGAAATAAAAATGTTGTGATCGTTGGTCAGAAGAATATTAATGGTGTAGGTGGAGTGATGAAAGACTGTTTTGCTCACTTTGTACAGCAGCCAGCAGAGTAGGCAGCAGAATGGTCAACCAGATGAAATGTTGCACTGTCTTTTGACCCTTCTCTTATCCTCAAGGTTCCTTAAATTTTGTGGGAAAGGATGCAAGGGCTGTCTGTTTAAGAAAATGTGAAACACATGTTCAGTCTCAGCAGGAGCATGTGGATCAGCCGACTGGCTGGTTGTGCGTTTGCCTAACTAAAATGGCATAGCACAGGAATGGTCTTTTTCTAAAACACTCAAGATCAATAGACCACTGAGTGGTTGACTCTAATTTATGAAGGCTAATTACTTTTATTTGAGTGTTCAGGCTCGGGACCCTTGTGCCTGAGTTAGCATCTGACTAAAGTCAGGTACCTAAGAGATCACATATATTTACTTGCAGGATCATGCTTACAGCCGTTTTGATGCCAGCATGTTACAAAAATCAATTGGCTACATAAACAAGGTGTGGCATATATTATTACTACATGTGATTGCAGGTGAGAAGATGGCAGTGCCCCACGAAGTGATGTTTCAGAACCAGCTACAATTCAACATGAACGTCCCCCTAACAACCTACAACATGACCACCCATTTCCACCGGCCCCGCCCCATCACCATTGAACGCACCTTTGCCCCGCCCCCTAACCAAGGTTCCCCATGGTTCAGCTGGCCAACCGGGACAACAGTGGACCAGCAGCAGGACAGAGAGATAATCCCGCGGCAAGTGGCTTTCAGTTCTCAGCACTTTCCCAGGACAGAATGGCGGCAGCTGTACAGATGGCGCAGCGGGATTTGAAAAACCAGAAACTACAGATGAAAAGCCAGCAGGAACAGAGCAGACAGAGAAGCCTGTCACCAGCAGCAAGAAGACCACAGAGACTAATCCATGGTACAAAGCAGTGGGAGAGCCACAGAAGCCGCGTTCAAAAGAAGACTGCGAGCCAGGCAGCCAGCAAAGGGAGAAGGATGGGTGTCAAGGAACATGACAAGAACAGAAAGCCTCGCAGTGCTGGTTCCCAGACACCACCCTCCTCCCCACCCCGGCAAGCCTTTCTCAACACAAAGCTCTCTCTCCAGGTAAATAAGACAAATCGGTGTTTCTGAAAACTGTTCAGTGATGCATCAAGGAGTCAGTCTCTGGACATAGTCTGATTCAAATTCAAAATGTCCTGTCGTGTTTCCCATGTGACGTCAGTCTTTGAATTGAACTTTACTCAGGCAGGCAAGTGACCTATAGATTTACATATTGCAAAGCATGTGATATTTCACACCGAATCAGTCAATACCATATGGCAAAATAGCCCTTTTCAGTGTTTGCATGGTGAATAAGAAACTGATTGTGTATATTCTAGCTTTGCTCAAAACTGTTTGGTTTTCTCCATTAATCAATGCACAAGGGAAACAATGCTGCTGCTTTATGTTCTGTCTGGCACAATGCACAGGTTACGTTTAGGCTACAGCCAGTCAGAGATAAATAAAAATGATGCCCAGTACCCGCACTTGTTAGTTTCAACAGTTGATAGACTGCTCTAATCTTATTCAGTGAGTGATCCATCGAATTGAATGTTATCATTCTCTTTTGGTTTATTCAAAATGTATTTTCATTTCCTTACAAAATTACAATCTTTGATGCATTCTTTGACTGTTTGAATGTGTTCAGCATTAAAATGTGCCTGCCTAGGATGACATTCATAATAAATGTAACATTAAAAAGTGATATCAGTTTTCATTTCATGTATGCACAGACACATGCACTGACACACAGCTCGGGAAGAACAATTTAAACTTTAATGTGGGTGGTGTATTAATTATGAAATTCTTGGACCGTACCACAGGACTTTGATAGCGTTCATCACATAAAGCCAAAGTGCCCTATTGTTTTCTATGTGCAAAGGCATCCTAACTAATTGATCTTCCTGGTTCAGGAACATTTGTGCTGTCACCTGTTGCATCCATTGTGCATCACTTAGTGATAGTGTGAAAAAAGATAGAAGAAGCTGTTAAACTATGTGCGCACAAACAGTTTTCATACTGACTGCAATCTGGCGAATATTATGGTATGCATTTTATTGGTGTTGGTTGTGATGTCTGAAGAAGACATATTTGTTGAAAATTCACTTGGTTTTCATAGTATATTAAATAACTGTAAGTATTTTGCACTGTGTTTAGTGTGTTTATCATGTTTTGTTTTTCAGTAACGCAGCAGTATGTTTTAGTCATCAGACGTGCAGTCAGTGTGTTACTATCGATACGCAAAGTTATTCCTTTCAAACTAGCCACTCCTAGACACAGGTACAGTGATGCTTAAAAGATAGCTCTTTGTCCACTTCACTGACACTGAGAGAGGTCAGACAATCAAGCTTTCTCAGTCTGAAGTTCACTGTCCGGTGCTGGTGTCCAGCTGATTGTAACAGTTGTTACTGTTTTCCTTCACAGAAAAGGCGCGATCCGACAGCCCACCGACACGTGACACTCCCAGCCTGACAAGAGTGGCCCACGTCCCGGCTGACGACATTGAGAAGCTTCAGCTGGAGATGGAGCTGTGTCTGCAGCAGATCGAGTCTGTCCAGAAGCGGGCGCTGTCTGGTGAGTAAGGGCCCTGTCTGGTGAGTAACGGGCCTTGTCTGGTCTGGTGAGTGGCTGAGAGAGGGAGCAGTTGTTGGACTGTTATAGTCGGTATACAGGCATTAGTCCAGTGTTTTATATCACACAGGAAACGAATGGTGTGGTAAGAGCCAGGGGTTGGACTGCTATAGTGTGTATACAGGCATCAGTCCAGTGTTTTATATCACATGGACATGAAGGGTGTAGTAAGAGCCAGGGTTCTGACTGCTATAGTGTGTATACAGGCATCAGTCCAGTGTTTTATATCACATTGAAATGAAGGGTGTGGTAAGAGCCAGGGGTTGAACTGCTATAGTGTGTATACAGGCATCAGTCCAGTGTTTTATATCACATGGAAATGAAGGGTGTAGTAAGAACCTTTGAAGCTGTACAGTCAGAGAGAGAAAAAAAGGATGAAAAAAGGCAAGAATATGTATTATTTCTCAGAGGTCTCATGGTATACTGATTCTAGGCTGTGGAAAGTGTGTTATGCAGTTTGAACTGATTTTCATCAGCTCCACAAAACTTGCAAGACTTGATTTTCTTTTTTTTTTTTTTTTTTTTTGCTGCAAGCTACAGAACAATCACTAAAGAACACAAACACTTGCTGGATGAAAACAGTTAGGCCTCAGCTGCTTTGCATCTAATGACTGTGTCCTATATCTTGAGAATGCACTCCCTTTGAACTTGTTGCAAAATCACTCTCATCAGAGAATGAAATTGTCCAGCGTTTGGAAAAAGGTAAAAAGCTTATTTGCATTAAGTACATAACCCTGAAAATCTGTGCTAGAGGTACATTACCCTCTGGTTTTCAAGTCAGCATGACCACGCTGGAAGTCAGTTCTGTGAAGAAACTTTTTTCATGAATAAATCTAAAGTCTGTGTGGGAATCAGCCCATTTACTGTACAGTGTTTGGTTGAATTAATGTAGAACTTGGTTCCAGCACCAGTCTTCATGGTGTGTTTGTTGGCACTCTGTGTTCCGGGTGGGGATGGGGGGGGGGGGGGGTCTTGGCTCAAATCAAACGTTAGCAGGATATCTATGGATTCTTAACACAGCACCCCCAAAGTTACTGAGTGTGCTGTAGGTTTAAATGAGAAGCTTTAAACTGCAATTTGAGTTTCAGTGATTTAATGGATGGGTTTCTAAGGGCATGTTTTTTGTAGATCTCTCTGTCTCTGTCTCTCACTCTCTCTTTTTTCACCTTATACTAGTCCTAATATCTTGCTCCATTCAGCTTATACTAGTCCTAGTATCTCACTCCGTTCAGCTTATACTAGTCCTAATGAAACTCTCTCTCTCTCTCTGTCTCTCATCTTATTGTAGTCCTAATCTGTCTCTCCTTTCAACTTATACTGTTCCTTTTTTTTTTTTTTTTTTTTTTTTTTTTGCTGTCCCAACCTCTGCGCCACCTCAGAGGCAGTGCACCCAAGCCGCTCATTCCGACACCCCGTCCACAGCCAAAGCCCAGTCGGCCCCGCCACAGCCCCGGCACCGGCAATCCACAGGGAGCAGTCAATGTCAAGTCGTCAAGAGGCAACCCATCAGAGGAGACAGTGGCGCCTGTTCTGATCTAACATACGCAGGACACCACCTACTAAGCCCCCTACTGACGACAATAATTGCTTAGTCGCGGAGCCGGCGTGAGTGAGCTCTCCCTCCGGAGGGCGCCACCACGTCCGTCCAACGACAGCCCCCATGGACTCGCCGATACCGGTGACCCCGGACGGAACCAAACCAAGGCCACAGACGTGGAGAGGACATCGAAATTGAGGTCACCATGAGAGCAGGGCATGAAGGGCCACAGAATTTGAGACTTTTTTTTTTTTTTTTTTTTAATGCTGATCGATGAGAATGAGGATGATTAAGATGATGCTACGGATTTCCATTTCGGTCTGAGACTACATGACAGGGCTGTACTCTACGCTTCCTTTCATAATATATCCCGGCGTCAACCAGGCCCGAGAGATACAGACACCTGCAGTGTTGGTCAGGAAATTTGAGCAACACTCTCAGAAACGCATCCATTAAGTGGATGAAACTCGACTGTGTGGTCCCAGTCTTCCCAACTGAGCCCGCAGCAAACTCAACTCTGGGTAGGAGCCGGTCGGGGCAGAAAAACCCACATGACTTCTGATGGATTCGAACCCACGACCTCGTGCGGGCCAGCGCGAACAGGCGCATCGGGCTCTGCGCACCATCTACAACCTGCAGCAACAGGTGAAGGAGATGGAACGACAGGCAGTGAAATTGCCCAGGGAGAGCCGTGCCACCAAGAAGGTAACAGTCTGACCTTTGATGACTGCTAGAAATACAAAACAGCAGTCAGACCTGTATCTGATGACTGCTAGAAAAACAACAACAGTGAGACCTCTGCCTGATGACTGCTAGTAAAACAACAGTGAGACCTCTATGTGATGACTGCTAGAGACACAACAACAGTGAGACCTCTGCCTGATGACTGCTAGTAAAACAACACAGTGAGACCTCTGTCTGATGACTGCTAGAGAAACAACAACAGTGAGACCTCTGTCTGATGACTGCTGGAGAAAACAACAACAGTCAGATGTCTGCCTGATGACTGCTAGAAAAAACAAACAAACAAAACTAACTTGGCACCAGACAAGATTCCAGCTGTAACAAAGAACACTGAAAGAACAGAGCGTATCACCACTGGTCTTGAGGCTTGGGTGCTGATTGCATGTAAACAGTTGGCCTCTCTCTTGTTGAATCTGAGCACCAGGAGTGTAACAAAAAAAGAAAAAAAGGAAAGTGTATCAAAAGCACTCTTGTGATTCAGTGATGAGCCCATGGATGAAGAAAAACTGTTCACAAGTGCAAAGCAATTGGTGAAATGGGTAGGTTAGAGAAAAAAACGGGTTCAGGGAAACATAGTGAAACCAGCCAACCGACTGATAAAACGATTCCAACGCCATTGAAGCTCAGTTAACTTTAAACACCTAATAGTTATCCTCAGGATTTCCATACCATGCCAGATTTTTTTTTTTTTTTCTACCCCCAATTGTTCCCCCCACCCCTTTTCACTTCTCTCTGATCGACAACTTCAAATTATAAGTGAATCAAATTTTGCATGAAAATCTAATAGTGGATAGTTTTGATGCGCATGTGTCTCAGTGAGTTGGTGGGGTTTGTCATTGACTTTTGCTGTCAGTCAGCTATACCATGAGGAGCTAGCACATCCCTGATGCTTTGCCTCATTGTCACTATGGCTATCATGCATGTCTAGGTTAACTTCAGTCATAGTCATATCGTCTATATTTACATTAGAGTTGTCATCATCAAAATCACAAAATTCTCTAAATCATCCACATACAGGCTGACTATCAGTGTCATGTCTTTTTGTCAGTCACTCATGATACAAGGAGAAAAAAGAAAGGAAAATTTACCAAACACATTTTGAGTGCAGGACAAATAGATACTGCAGAAAAGGAAGTGGTGTAACAGGGCAGATGGGTAGTAAGCAAGGGAAGACAGACATGTGAAATGAAATAGATCAATATTCAAAGCAGAGGACTGCTGAAACAACAATACAATCAGTGAATAACAAACAAATAGGATAACTCTTGCTCCTGTGATGAAATAAATACACGACTAACTCCAAACGAATGCTGCCCTTGGCATCAAATCGCCTTAGAGCAGATATGACAGCACAGAGCACACACGAACAAAGAAGGAAACATCGACAAAAAAGGATGTTCCAAGCTTGACTGTATACACTGTATCAGATACATCTGCACGACAACAACTGGAGAAAGGAACAAACACAAATTAACATTGATTGAAGACTGGCACAGCCCTTTCTATCTTGAGGACAGTCAGATAAGTGCATGCACAAACAGTTACAAATACAGGTAACCTTGATTTGATTGCAATGAACGGAAATCTTAAATGGGGCAGGGAACAGTGAACACCAAATAACAAACAAGTAGGGTAACTCTTGATGATCAACTGATGGTAAGCAAAGGACAAAAGTGTAAGTTAACAAAGAAAGAAGGAAAGACAAATCCAATGGATGTGCAGAGCCAGGCCTCACAGCGTCTGATGATGATCAACAAAGGGGCCGTCAAGCTGCTGCAGAACTTTGTTGCCCAGCTTCCGCAGCAGGATCTCCAGACTGGCCTTCCCTCCCACTTGCCGACCTGTCCGAGCTTGTGCGGCAGGTCACGCTGCTCAGCGCTGGTGCCCCGCTGGACAAGAAGGCAAGGGAGAGCAGCCAGAAGTCTACGCAGTTGTCTCCGATCGAGGCGGATGTCATGGCCATGGTTGATCAGGTTGAGGTAGGTGGAAAATTGGAATGGACAGAGAAGGTTTTCAAGCTGTTAGGATTTGATCCTGTGAAAGGTTTGATCATGCTACCACCTGCTCCCAACTGAATGTGACCCTTTTGATCATGCTACCACCTGCTCCCAACTGAATGTGACCCTTTGACCAGAGGTCTGTCCCTGACTTACAGTATTTAACAGTATTCATTACTTGTTGGAGACTTGTACGTTGAGGATAAATTTTCCTGACATGCACACCGAAACGCTTTTGGTGTAAAGTATACACCCAGAAGTGTATGGGTGTACTAGTAAAGTGTGATGTAAATCTTTTCTTGAGTTCTTTGTTCAAATGAAAGAGAGACTGGCATGTTTTTAGCATTACAAGATGAGATCAATGAGAATTGTTTCAACATTGTAATTCACTGACAGGTGATTCTGATCATGGTGAAATGCCGATCATTTTCTGAGAAAGGACTTCAGTGAAGAAATTTCAAGGCTATAAAAGTTTTCAAAATATGCAAGTTTTTCCTTGAAAGTACTCCCAATACATAACAACAAATACGGCAGCAGAATAGTTTAGATGCGCAGGTCTAATTGTTTTCTCTTTGCTTTAATATTAGGTTGAATACGTCTTTTTAGATTTTTCTTAATGGTCTACCTTAGTTCCTTGAATCCCTATTGGCTGTCAAGTTAAATTATTCCACATTTTGCTCTACAGTGAGGTTTTGTTCTCTTCTTTGTCAGTTATGTTTTTTTTACTCCCTGTTACTAGGATTACGCAAAAACAGCTTAACTCGTTTTATGAAATGCAAGGGAAAGATGGACTGGGGGCCAAAGGGCAGACCCATAGAATGTTGGTGCCAATGTTGGCAGGAGTCTCTGCAGTCCCAAGGTCTTTCTAGTAGTGTACATCTTTGTTTCAGAAACTGAACAGCGACTGGCAAAAGGAAGTCATGAGCAGAGAGTCTGGACAGCACCGGCCAATCAAAAGCCTCCGTTTGTCACCAATTTCAGTGAGCTTAAATTTGACTCTGTGTGTGTGTGTGTTCATTTTTTTGTATGTTTTTGTTTATGGATGTTTCTTTTTTGTAACAGCGTAGGGATTGAATTAAAAAAAAATTATGAATTTTTTTTTGATTGTTTAAGGATGGATATAGCTTGAGAACATGGAGGCAGCTGTGTTAAATAGAGAGGGGTAAGAATTATTGCATCAAGGTCTGTGCGTGTTGAATGGTGGCACATGTATCCAGTGATTTATACATGTGTGTATCTGTGAGTGAGTAAGACGTGCGCTATGGGATGCATATTTGTGTGACATTTGCACACTTTGCATGTACATTTGTGTGTCCTGTTTCTTCTTCATACCTCCTTGCGTAGATTAATCCTGTCCATGCTTCTTGAGTCAGGAAGTCATTGATACTGGCTGATTCCTCAGGAGCCCAAGTGGTGGCACACACTGGAAGGAGACCCTCACTCACACTGGTTGAGCGATAAAAACAATTGTCGTTAGAAGGATGTTCATTAGGTGGTGTTGGGTATATGGTGGATCATAACAGATAACAGCTGAACAACACCGGAGTGACAGAGCCAAAGTGCATTGCCTTGTCTTGGGAGGTTGTTGTGCAACAACCTAAAGTAGATGGCTTCGGTGAAGAGCAGTACTGGGGCTTTGAAGGGACAAACCAGGTTTTGGCTGTATATAGAGGAGGTGGAATGAACAACTTGTGAATGTTGCCTCTGAAACGACGCATGAGTAGATGTCTGAAAGAAAATTGTGTGTGTATGTTTTCAGGAGTGTGTGTGTGTGTGTGTGTGTGTGTGTGTGTGTGTGTGTGTGTGTGTGTGCGTGCGTGTGTTTTTCTGTGTGTTTCTTCACCCTGAACATTTGTACACAGCATTGGAGAATGGCATGCTTTTTTGTATATTCGTACCTCTGAGTGCTTGCGTGGATATTCATACCTCTGAGTGCTTGTGTCAGTACAACTTTGAGTTAATCTGACAATAAATTGGTTTCAGTCAGTCAGTCAGAGTGCTTGTGTGGAGATGAAACTTACATCTAGAAAGCAGAAATTAATCTGGAATCTGTCTTGTGGAAATAATTCTAAAATTTGCAGAGTGCAAGTGAATCTAAAATCCACCATGGGAAGATGAAAACCAATATCTCTGTGTGGAAATGAATCAAAAATCCACATGGGAAGATGAAAACCAGTATCTGTGTGGAAATGAATCTAAAATCCACAATGGGAAGATGAAAACCAGTGTCTGTGTGGAAATGAATCTAAAATCCACCATGGGAAGATGAAAACCAGTGTCTGTGTGGAAATGAATCTAAAATCCACCATGGGAAGATGAAAACCAGTATCTGTGTGAAAATGAATCTAAAATCACCATGGGGGAAGATGAAAAACCAGTGTCTGTGTGGAAATGAATCTAAAATGGCCCAAATGTTTTGTGCATTTACAGAAAGTACGAAGCCAGCATTCACGAAAGAACAAGTTAACCCCCCTCTGATGCATCACACTCAACTACACAAAGGTTGGTATTAAAAACTTCCTGTGCATTTTAGTTTCGTGTTTTTATCTATTTATTGATTTTGATTTTTTTGGTTATAAGAAAATTCTACGTAGTAATAAACTTCATTCACAGAGAGCTGGTTATCTTTCAATAATTTTTTAACTGGTTATCTTTCAATAATTTTTTAACATCTGTGGTAATTTGAGCTTAACAATGCCATGTAGGGGTATGGCTTTCACTGGGTCTGGTGAATTTAAGGAAAATTATTAATTCGCCAGTGAACAGACAGAAAAAGAACAATGAAAGCCTTACACACCAAATTATGTCCAACTACATGCTGAATTTGCTACTGATTCTGTAGTTGTCCTTGTTTGTGTGCGTGTGTGAAAAAGCAGAGCAGCTGCATATTTATATCCAAATGGCTGATCAGCCATATTTCTTGTCCTGAAAACACTGGGATTTAAACTGTTGCTGACATCAGGCAGAAGTCTTTAGAATTCCTTAGGTATACAGCTCTGAAGTGGTCCCAGCACAACTCTGTAGAATTCCATAGCTATACAGCTCTGAGGTGGTCCCAGGCACGACTCTGTAGATTTCCATAGCTATACAGCTCTGAAGTGGTCCCAGACACGACTCTGTAGAATTCCATAGCTATACAGCTCTGAAGTGGTCCCAGACACACGACTCTGTAGAATTCCATAGCTATACAGCTCTGAAGTGGTCCCAGACACAACTCTGTAGATTTCCATAGCTATACAGCTCTGAAGTGGTCCCAGACACAACTCTGTAGATTTCCATAGCTATACAGCTCTGAAGTGGTCCCAGACACAACTCTGTAGAATTCCATAGCTATACAGCTCTGAAGTGGTCCCAGACACAACTCTGTAGAATTCCATAGCTATACAGCTCTGAAGTGGTCCCAGACACAACTCTGTAGAATTCCATAGCTATACAGCTCTGAAGTGGTCCCAGACACAACTCTGTAGAATTCCATAGCTATACAGCTCTGAAGTGGTCCCAGACACAACTCTGTAGAATTCCTAGCTATACAGCTCTGAAGTGGTCCCAGACACAACTCTGTAGAATTCCATAGCTATACAGCTCTGAGTGGTCCCAGACACAACTCTGTAGAATTCCATAGCTATACAGCTCTGAAGTGGTCCCAGACACAACTCTAGAATTCCATAGCTATACAGCTCTGAAGTGGTCCCAGACACAACTCTGTAGATTTCCATAGCTATACAGCTCTGAAGTGGTCCCAGACACAACTCTGTAGAATTCCTTAGCTATACAGCTCTGAAGTGGTCCCAGACACAACTCTGTAGAATTCCATAGCTATACAGCTCTGAAGTGGTCCCAGACACAACTTTGTACAATCCCTTAGTTATATAGCTCTGAAGTGGTCCCAGACAGAACTCTGTAGCATTCCTTAGCTGTGCAGCTCTGAAGTGACCTCCATGGTCAGGGGGGCTTTAAACAGCTTGACTGAATACTGGGGCTGAGGTGGCTGCAACATCATGATTGTTACTGTTGTAACACCTAATCAGATCAATGCCGCAGCATGAACAGTCAGCAAGAGCAACTTGCAGCACACAAATGTTTGCCACAATCAAATGCTGGCATGGCACCCAAGAGTACCACCTCTTAGCCTGGACCCTTGTTACCTTCTCTTCATCCATCTCCCACCTATCGAACTGATGCGATTACAAATGGATCAATAAACGCCCACATCCAAACGTGTATCACACTCCCAGCAGTCACAGTACACGTTTTGTTTATCAGTCACGAGGGAAAAGGAATGTTTTTCGGTTTGGATGGAGAATGATGGCATCTGAGAAGCAAATATTGGGGGTTGATTCCAAACAAAAGGGGCTGATAGGCAAAAGATTGAAAGAGTTCATGCACAGGAATTACAGCTATGGAATGAGAACAAAGATGAAACAGCTGCTGCCAGCTGCATATAACCCTGTCTCATGTCCCGTGCAGAGAGGAAAGCTTTTCTACAGGAAGGCATCAAGGCTCTGCTCAATGCCGGACGCCACCATAAGAAGACGGGCAGGTTGAAGCAGAACGCACGTCCGTACCATGCAAAACTCGCTCAGCCTCCCCCGCCCAAAGGATTTAGCTACAAGGTGCCCACAAGGAAGCCACCCCCAACCAGGAAAGGGTATCTGCTGCCGTCCAAGGTAAATGTTTTGTTGTTGTTCTGCGAAAACACACACAGGTCCGTGCACCTATGCATGTTTGTGTGGCCAGTTGGGGTGTGTGCCCCTGTGAATCCTTACAGGTTAAATGAGAGTTATAGTCTAATCGATAACGGCTGAGACAAAAACATAACCAATTTGAATAGGCGGAAGTTAATGAGCCAAAAGGGCATACATACACACACACACACACACACACACACACACACACACACACACACACACACACAACACACACACACACACACACACACACACACACACACACACACACACGCACAGATATGCTCACACACGATTATGTTTTATTGTTTAAAGCTTTGTTAACTGCTGAAGCCGTTCATGGCTCGTATGAGCATACGCACTTGGATATACATACGCTTACACACACAGGCACATACACACACACATGCACACGCACACACAAGTATTTATACACACACTTCTGTTGTCTTATACAGATGACATATACAAACATGCACACATTTGGATGTGGCCTTGCATACACACAGAAATGCACACAAACACACTCCCACCCACTTAAACACGGACACATTCATTTCAGACACACAAAACATCTAAATTCTGTGAACAAACTATTGCGCCATCATCTTAAATCCTCCCCCCCCCCCCTCCCCCCCCCCCCCAAGCCACCTGTACCCGAACACAATTGACGCCATTATTCTTCCATACCAATGGCACTTGCGCAGGTTCAAGCCCAGAGGGCGCCAGGGCCGCAGCCTATTCAGTTGGCGACCCATTTCGCTGACCCCACATCACACTGTCAACCTGAAGGCGTCCACCATGCTGCACAATCCCTTCATGGCCACGCAGCGTTCCAGATCCGAACCTCCCTCTCCCAGGGACAGGTGAGATGCTCTTTTGTGTCTTGGATATGGGTCTTATGCCTCTTGAATGTTTTTGAAGTTTGAACATACTTTCAAGATCATGAATTCCCTTGAACATGGAAGGCATCTGTCCTTTCTGAGGCAATCCTGTAAAACTGTTACTAGAATATATGAGTGATTGTTTTTTAAAAATTGGTCATGGAAAAAAATTGAGGGGATGGGAGTGGGGCTGAGGGTTTTAGGAAGATTAATATGGGGGGGGGGGGAATGTGGCTCAAATCTGAACAAATTAATCCACAGCAGAATCTTTCAAGGGAGATGAAAAAGGGAAAAAGAAATTTGGATTTTCAGATTTTTGTAAGATCTCTTCTTTCGAGGTTTGTTTTGAAAATTCTTTTGCTTTCTTCTCTTCTTGCCAGTTCTTGAAACAGCAAAGGCTACGCTTAGTTGAAATCCTTGGAAGCACCAGTGCTTGCTAGACTGCTGTGTTGACCCACCCATTAGAACCATGATTGTGGTTGTTGTGTGTGTTGGTGGTGTGTTTGTCCATGGCTGGTTCCTGCTGAGAGTGAGCGCTGGGCTTCACTGGAAAGACTGACCACACAATAAAGCTTTTTGCATGCCAGCCACTGTGGGGCAGGGATTAGTGCCTCAGGCTGTGGGCTGGGAGGTTGTGGCTTTGAGTCGCCACAGATGCATTTGTTTAGGGTTTTTTTTTTCAGCTCTTGCCAGTGTCTCTCCAGAGTTGAATGAGCTGTAGAATTGAACTTTAAGACTGGAAGGGGGTCAGTGTCAGAGTGAGGTGGCTGCAGGTGGAAACTGAAACCAGTTTCTCATTTTCAGCGCAAGATGGACGTTGAATGGGTTCAATGCCCATCTTGCGCCAGATATGAGAAGAAGATAAGTGATCGCTCGTTCTTCGTTTTCATTTTCGTGATTGTTGTTTATCTTGCCTTAAGAAGACCTAAGAGGTCAAAACGTGTTGTGTTTTTGTCTTGTAATTTGTTTGTCCCAGTTTGGCGGATTCACTAAGAATTATTCTGACAGTTTAAGTCTGGAACCTACTACTTATTGGATGCATCCCTTCGAGTGTGGTTCAGATTTCTGGACCATCACTGAGTCTGTCTTTTTCTTGAGCATAGTTGATGCCGTGGTATATACTTTGATAGAAAACATACAGTCTCAGACCAGAATGGAGCATATAGTGAATCAGACAATGCTCAGTGGGTCCATGAAGACTGTGCTCAGAGACGCTCCTCTGGATGTGATGTTGGAGTTTGTGAAAGAGACAAGTAGTTTTCAGTTGATCTTGATGATGTGAAAGGCCTGTAATGTCCCTCAACACTCCACCGTTGGCAGGAGTATAAGCCACACAAAATTTTAAGTAGGTTTAGGTACTCTGAAACCAAATGAAAGATTCATTGTCTTCAAACGGCATGACTGCCGACATGTTTTTTTTGTCTTTTGTGTTGAGTATGCCCAGGGAGAAAAGCAGTGTCACTTACATTTATTCTAGAACTACTGTAAGTTACGTCTTTGAGGAATTTATGCGTAAAATTTTACGAAATGATATTAATTCAGTTTTACTTTAAAATGGTAACTAAAGGTTTTACTTGCGATTTCATTTGTCTGTTATTGATATTGAAATGGAAGGACTTTTTGCTTTGTTGAAGTTTATTGAAGTTGTTACATGTGCGAATATGCCAGCAAATGCATGCACAGAGCACGTTTCTCAACAGCAGAAGTTGAAAACCTTTGTCGTTGGTCTCTTCTTTTTGGTCATCTTCTGAATCATCATTTAAGTTTTTGTTTTTGTCTATCCTTGTACAAGTTTTGCTTTCCGCTGTCTTCATGGAGCATAATGTCTTCAACACCAACTGTGCATGTGAAAGTACTGGAAGCCAAGATGATCTAGGGACTGCCATTTTGATGTAAACAGAGCCCATTTTTCAAGAGGAGGACAGGTGAGGGGGGGCAGGGGAGTAAGGTTTGTGAGAGATGTACAGCAGAGTGATTAATGCTGGAGAAGAAGCAAACAACATTGCTTTTTTTTAACACATTGCAAAACTGGCAAGATCAGTCAGTTGTTTCCTTGCTTCTGTTGTGGGCAGAAATACTTGACGAAATGTTTTCATGTGACATGTGGAGGTAGCCATCTCGGAAGTCATCGTGAGCTTGGTATGGCATACATTGTCTGCGTTCAGGGAATTAAAGACTTTTTTTGTGGACATTCTATTTTTTCTTAGTGCATGTTAGATTTGTATCTTACACAGCTGTTCAGAGCGGGTCACATAGTTGAGAGTTGACACGTAGTTAAAGGAGTTAACACTTCTTTCACAACTGCAGAGGCCAAATCGTGGTGCAGGTCAGGGAAAGGTGGTGTTTTCTGCAGGCAATTCCCTACCAGCCAGCTAACTGTGCTTTACTCAGCAAACTGCATTGGTAGCTATGTGTTCAGCATTGCTGAGAGCGGCCGTTACATATGGGGTTGTTGGATCGATTATCAGTTGCTGTGGTGAAGAATGTGACATTGATACACTATTGAGATGACTGGATTGGCAAATTCCTGACTATTCTTTTGATACCAAACTCGACTAGGTCTGTTTTCCTGCAGATAGAAAGAATGAAAGCAAATGGTCAGGCAAAATCAAAACAATGACAACACACACAGAATTGTGCAGAATAAACTCACGTAGGCGCTTTCTGAGTAATGAATTTTCCAAACTTAACTAGTGCACAAGTTAGATATATGCATCTGCTTGGTCTACTACAACAACAAGAAAAAACTCATTAGATTAATTTCAGGCTTGCAAAAAAAAAAAAAAAAAAAAAAAAAGGCCAATTTGTTAGAGCTAAACTTCAGCAGGCGCACACATATGACATGACCCACGTCTCAAGCTTTGCAAACAATTCTATCCCCCATATTTCTTCTGTAATAAAGTTAAAAAAGCCAAACTGATAATTTTTCTCCTGTTTCATCACACGCATGCAGACACAAATTTCTTCTGTAATAAAGTAAAAAAAGCCCAACTGATAATTTTTCTTCTGTTTCATCACACACACATGCAGACATACAGACACACACACACACACACACACACACACACACACACACACACACACACACACACACACATACACACACTATAAATGGGCAAGTGAAAAATAAGATAGACCGATACCACACTGGGTATGAATATATGCTGCAAAAAAAGTTGTACATGTGTGTTTGTGTGGTGTGTATGTGTGTGTGAACACACATGAACGCATGCACGCTTTTGCAAAAGATCAGAGTCAGTAGGTAAGCAGCGGGGACAAGAAAATCAAGTGACTCATCATCCTCCAAGCAAGCTGGCTGACCTTGGAACACATAGAGTGTCCTGTTCTGCCAAGAGACAGCAGTACAAGCTGTGCAGCTCACACGTGTGCAGCTAGTGTGCAGCTAGCATGTGCATCCGTAACCCACTGAGAAAGAATAGTGAACCAGGCCTGTCAACGTACACAGGCTGACCCAGTGCTCGCTCCACACAGTGATCGTGATCTTTGGTATCAGATGACATTCAAACGTACGAGGGTCAGTTCAGTGGCTGTTCCAAGCAATAAGGGAATGATGGAAAGAGATGTGGAGGGGAATGAGATGTTGCTGCTGAGGGGTTTGTGTTAGAGGAGGGTGGGGTCTGATGGCTGTCAAATGTAACTTGGAGGAAATGTATTGTAATTTACTTGTCTCTTAGATTAATCAGAACAAAAAAAACAAACAAACAAAAAATTAGGATATAAGAGGATTTCATATGAGAAAGAAAACATGACACAAGAAAGGGAAAAAGCTTCACACATGCATGCATGCATGGACCCCCCCTCCCCCCCTCACACACACACATACGCATACACACACCACAAAGACACACACACACACACACACACACACACACACACACACACACACACACACACACACACACACACACATATGCAAGCGTGCACATACGCATGCATACACGCACACACGCTTACATGCACTCACACACACAGTACACAAACAGAGGATGTTCTCTCTCTCTCTCACTCTCTCTGTCTCTCTCTCTCTCTCTCTCTCTCTCTCTCTCTCTCTCTCTCTCTCTCTCTCTCACACACACACACACACACACACACACACACACACACGCACACATACACACACACACACTTTCTGTCTGTCATTTTCTTTGTTATTTATAATGCTCATGTAAACCTTTCAGCACACATTCTTTTTGTTATTATGTACAACTCTTCCTTGCTATGTACTTAGTTTCTTCTTTTTTACAGCCAGTCCATAAACACAAACAATATAATCTTGAATAATGCTGTGATATACACACTCAGTATCATGAGTGTACACATGAGCATTCATATTTTGTACATACAAACATACTCATATTTAACAACATGGAGACGTGTGCGCACATACATACACAAAAAATACATACTTTCGTGCATGCACGCATGCACACACACGCATGCACATGTGTATATACATACATATAATACATACACACATATATAGATATAGATAAGGATTCCTAGTGGGATAATTTAAAGCTTCCACTGTACTTGTGCAGGTAACATTTATGTTCCTTTATTCTGTCTGTCTCTGTATAGCTGTAAAAGAAAAAGAAACTGCATTTCTTACATGGTAGTTTCCTGATAGTCACTGTGCTCTTTTTGAGAGGAAAAGGGTAATAAAGTGTGTACAAATCAGTTGGATTTCTGTCACCCCTAAAATAAAAGACTGCTAATGATAACTTTCATTTGAGTTTGTTTTCAGTTCCTCATATTATTTACATGTTTTCATCATCGTCACTATCATTGCTATTGTTATCATTATTATTGTCATTATTATTTCAACTCCCATGACCCTTCTAAATGGTCTTGTTTTCATCCAACACACATTTTGCGTCGAATATGAAAAGATAAGTGGTTGCTCGCTCTTCGTTTTCAGTGTCCAATAGTTGTTTGTTTTTGCATGAAGAAGACCTAGAGGTCGAAATGCATTGTGTTTTGTCCCATAATCTGTTTGCTGGCAGAACTAATACCATGTCTTTTTAAAATTTGCTTCATTGTCCGTCCACAGTCACCTTGTTTTGAAACGACTTTCATCTGAGAAACAGTACTTTCAGGAAACACTTCTGGTCGTGCCGCAGTATCAAAATGTCTTCTGATCCACAATGTTTCAGGAAGAAAGTGAATTTCATCCCACCGTACGCTGGGGGTCACAGCCATCATGCGTCCTACCCTGGCACCAGCGCCAGTCGTTCCCGCACCTTCCAACGCTCTGTCAGCGCAGAGTCTCGCCTCAGCCGTTCCCACAGTCCCAGGGTACACTTTTCTGGGTCGGGTCAGCGTGGACGACACCAGCTAAACCCGTATGATTCGGAGCATTCCCTGTCACAGAATTTCACCAGTGAGGACGAAAGCATCGCTGAGTCCAGCCTACAGTGTGGAGTCTTTTCCTGGGATTTCCATGTATGGCGTGGACATTTTTTTTTTATGTCGTTTCTGCATGAATTGGCATAACTTGTGTGTGTGTGTGTGTGTGTGTGTGTGTGTGTGTGTGTGTGTGTGTGTGTGTGCGCGCGCGCATGTGTTTGAGTGTGCAAGTGTGTGTGCGTGTGTGTGTGTGTGTGTGTGTGTGTGTGTGTGTGTGTGTTTGAGTGTGCAAGTGTGTGTGTGTGTGTGTGTGTGTGTGTGTGTGTGTGTGTGTGTGTGTGTGTGTGTGTGCAAGACACGTGAATATTTTTACAACAAATATAGTTTGATTTTCACTCCATCTCCCATATCCAATGCATACACTCTAAATTTGGTGAATAAAACCCAGTTGTTGCTAACTTGGAGAACTGCTTTAATATTGTGATCAAGGCAAATGATTATATGCTTTTATTCCATGTTATATAATTGTTTAACAGGGAGTCCGTGGCAGAGGGGAAAAAGACAAGGGTGGGGGTGGAAGGGATGGGAGAGAAGGAGTGGGAAGGGCATGGGGAGGCAATGAGAAATGGAAGGGGGAAGTAGAAATCACAGATGTTGGCTGTTATTGTATGCTTTTGTTTGATCACAGTTACAGTTTTTGGTGAATGCATTTGCATAAGTCTGTTACGTTTGGAAGTGAGAAATTTTGTGTATGTATGTTTGTGTGTGTGTGTGTGTGTGGAGAGAGAGAGAGAGAGAGAGAGCGATGTAGAGGAGGGAAAGAGAGAACAGATGTATCCACTGTCCAAAAAATTTACCGACTTTTCTGTTTCTGATCGTGATGTCGGAGTAAATTTTGTCCGCTGTATACCTCTCTTGTGTTCTGAAATATTCTGTCATTACAGTTCCTTGTGATGTTGTAACTATTCCCGCTGTTATCAGATCACATCGATCTCTGAGCCCAGTGGACAGATCACGTGGTAAAGGGCAGTCGCGCACGGCAAAGGTCGCCAAGGTCTCGCAGCCCTTCAGCTCAGCGGCGACAGTTTTTTGTGGCTGATGCCAGCCCTGAATTCATTAGGTGAGTGACCTTTGTCATGGTGAGTGCATGCTTTCCCCCTCAGTCTCCCTCTTCAGACACAGAGACAGAGGGACTCAAAAGCTCAGGCTAAAAAGGCTTGAGACCCTAAGATGGAAATTTGCTGCAGTGCCTGGTCTTCAAAACAGTTCTCTTCTGTGTTTCTGCTGCAACACAAAGCAGGGCCTCAGGATAGTAAAACAGCATGGCAAATAGCAACAGTAACGATAGGAGAATGATGAAAGGATGAGGAAAAATAACATGTCGTTGGAATGATTTAGACTGCACAGACTTAGCACGTTTGATGTTCTAAATAAACAAAGGGCACACATACAGACCAAGGCAGGATACGAAAGGCAGGTGAAGAAGCAAGAATGAACATGAAGCCAGTGGTCAAAACACATTCATTGAAAGAGAAGCAGTAGTGTGTATGACAGGTATTTAGGATTGTAGTAACAGAGAGAGAATGAACAAACATTTTCCAGGGAGAGAGATAAATGATTATTTTTACTAAGGTGTACAGCCATTCTGAAGTTATCAGCTACTTTTTCTGTAAAAGTTGCAGATTGATAATTGGAAAATAGCTGTCTGGGGAGTTTAGATTTTTTTTGGTGTTAAATTCGAATCAGACAAATAGTATTGGAAAGATGTCATTACCTTGACTACTGATCAACACAAAGATATGTGAATTATGCTGTTGTAGTTCAGAGTCTCATGCTTTGTGTGTGGGATTTGTCAACAGAGATCTTTTCCCAGAAGACAACAGGACAGCGAAGTCAAGAAGAGGTCGACACCAGACAAAATCTCGGTAAGTCTTTGTCATCCTTGTGTGGATGTACCAGAAATAAAGATCGAGGTAGGAGACAGAAGGCAGTCAGGATCTTGCTGTTTTTCTGTCCTTGGTATGGCTTTATCTATCTTGGTGCCAAATGTCGTTTTTACATTGACAAGATGAGTCTGGAGTGCTAGCCTACCTCTTGTGTGTGAGTGTGTGTGTGTGTGTGTGTGTGTGCGTGTGTGTGTGTGTGTGTGTGTGTGTGTGTGTGTGTGTGCGTGTGTGAGACGACTTTTTTTTTTTTTTTTATCAGTTCTGAAATGTGAGATAACTGAAAGAACTCATTTCATCATGTTGATGGCATCTATTGTTATAGCATGCACTCCTATTTTCCATTGAATTTTGAACTGTAAGGCAAAATGTAGGGCTAGGGTCACTGACTGTGCTTCTCAAGCCAACATTGAAGTGAGCAGACAGTTTTCATGCTATGATTCAGTGTGACTTTCGAAAAAGCAGGCTCCCAAAGAATTTGTTTTGTGTTTGTCTCTTTGTTTTCTGAAACGGTGTTCTCCCGGAGCCACGGTTTTCAGTTGGCACAAAAAGAATCTCAGTCTGGAAGGCTGCTGATTGAAGATAACAACTGTACTGGCTGTCCAGTGATTGCTGAAGACAAAGTAACCATGGCAAAAATCATTGATTCAGAGCAGACCCAGAATAACATGCCAGGAGATAAAGAGGACCTGGGCATTTCATTGGGAAGTATGAACAGAGTTTGGAACAATCAGCTGTGAGTCGGCAAATCTTGCTCTTGTTACTTCTCTCACCAGTTTAACTGAAGAGCTCAAGAGGTTAGAGTAAAGTGATGTATTCATAGTTATGGATGTTCAACAGGAAATGTTGAAATTGGATCTAGAGAACCATGACTGGTGATGAAACATGGGTCTTTGAATATGATGGGGAAACCAAGAAACAGTTGGCCATGTTGATCTTGCAAGGCGAGGCCCTACCGGTAAAGGTCAAGAGTTCAAGGACTGCTGGCATACAAATGAAGGTGAGTTTCTTGAGAGGTCTGACCATGTGGCCATGATATCTCCTGCGGAAGGGAAGATGGTGACCTCCAGCTGGATATCAACCATTGTGTACCCAACATCCATGAGGAATGGTGCAAGCGTCTCACACACACATAAATTCTGAGGACTGCTGCTCCTCCACTACAATGTCAGCTCTCGCACTGCTGCAGCAGGTCTCGACCCTCTTGGCTGAAATCCAGGTGAACTTGGTCTCTCATCCCCCTTTGTTTGCCGGACCTGACTCCCTGTGACTGGCTGTGGTTCCCTTTCATCGTCAGGATAAGGCTGCAAAGGAAGAAGTTCTGGACCTCTGAAGGTGTATGGAGCTTTGTCTGAGGGTGTGATGTCTGCCAGACCCCAGTCATTGTGGTTGGATGTCAACAAGTGGTTGGAGAAGATTGGCCCAAGTGCTTCATGGTTGAGGGAAGATACTTTAGAGAATCTAGACTACTCCGCTTGCTGACAGGTCATCTCAGAAAGCTACGTCTCTGAACTTCCTGAACAGCCCTTGTGTGTGTGAGTGAGCGAGTGTGTGTGCAAGTGTGTATGTGTGTGTGTTTGTGTGTGTGTGCCTGTGTGTGTGTGTCTGTGTATGACATAGAGACTACACAAAAGAGAGAATTAGATTCTATTGTGTGATAAGAACGGCTGTGTTCATGAATAGATATATTTTTAACTTTGCTACCATTTATGGGTATTGATTTACTCTTATTTGTTCTAAGAACGTCTTCAAATCATTTGAAGTTTGTGCTAAAAATGAGTTCGCTCATTACTAAAGAACAGGCACCTAGCTCGTTTCTCATTTGATCTCTTGCCCTGTTTACAGTACATTATGTGAACGGTCCTGAAAGATGTATATGTCTTTAAAACTGCAGACCTGAGCAGTGAAGACTATTCACTGGGAAGACTGCAGGGAGAGAAATGGAAAAGGAAAAACAATCTGGACAGACTAACTTTGTGTGTAATGAATCTTGTCTTTCCCTCATAGGATGGAGCACTGTTGATGCAGGTCTTAGTATGATTCTGTTGTTGTTGTTATTGTTTTTTCCTGTCCTATCTTGTGCCACTTCAGTGGCACTGCACCCATGCCGCTCATTTTGACAATGTCAAGTCATCAAGAAGAAACCCACTGGAGAGCAGATACTGCACAGCAGTTGAGTCACTTCGGTGGTATTCAGTGGTGCTTGTTCTGATCCAACATAAGCAGGACACCACCTAATAAGCCTCCTGCTGACGACAATAATTGCTTAGTGACGGAGCCGGCATGAGTGAGCCCTCCCTCCTGAGGGCGCCACCACATCTGTCTAATGACATTCCCCATGAATTGCCAATACTGGTGACTGGTGGCCCTAAATAGCTTTTGACAAGAATACAACTCCACAGCATCGTCAGTCAGCATACAAATATCTGACTTTGTGGCACTTTATGCCTTGACTTTGTGGTGACCTCGGCTGTGTGTTCCTCTTCACATCAGTGCTCCTACATGAGCTCGTGTTGAGGTTGTGGTATCGGCAAGTTCATAGCAACTGTTGTCGGATGGACGTGGTGGCATGTTCAAGAGAGGACAACGCTTATGTATGTTCCACTACTAAAACAATTATTGTTTCGAGTAAAGGGATGTGTGTGTGTGTGTGTGTGTGTGTGTGTGTGGGGGGGGGGGGGGGGCTTTGTAGGTGGTATCCTGTGTATGTGTTATCAGAACAATCATCGCTCATGCATGCTCCACTACTGAACAATTATCGTTTTGAGTGAAGGGGTGGTGGGGGTGGGGGGCTTTTGTAGGTGGTATCCTGTGTATGTGTAATCAGAACAAGCGCCACTCAACACCACAGGAATGACTCAGCAGCAGTGCAGTGTCTCTCCTCTGGTAGGTTGCTGCATGAGGATAAGATACTGACAGCTCCCTGTGGATTGGCGCCGCCATGGCTGCGACAGGGCAAACCACGTGTGGGTGTGTACTGGGAGCGGGAAGGAGCTGCAGGGGATTGCTGCCACTGAAGTGCCATGAAGAATGAAACAGCTGAGAAAAAAAAAAGAACAAAATTAGAAAAGAACAAAATGAAACAGACAATGGAAGGATGTCCGTTCTTTACAGAAAGGGAGCTGCTGACTTGGCGCCCTATGTGAACGAGGTGGAGAGGAGAGTGCAGGAACGGCTGGCATCGCTGACGAAGAGCGGACACGTTGCTGTCAACAATGCCAGTGTGAGTAACAAGTGGGTTGTAGGTGTTGGTGTGCAGGGTCGCCTGGAGAGAGGGATGGGGGGTGGGGGGGGGTGGGAAGGGTCACAGGGGTTTCCATTAATACTGTTCCCCTGTGATGAAAGTCTTTGAAGCCCGGAAGAAGTTGTTGAATCCTGCCTCATCTCAGAGATCAACTGATTAACCCCCTGGAGTTGGTGTGGATGGGTTTTTGTAAGAGGTGTATGTGTAGTGTGTGGATGGGTGTGCATTTGTATGAGTTGTAAGTGAGTGTGTTCAAGGATAGGGGTGGGATTATTAGTTGTAGGTTCTTACATGTGCAAATCAGCTGAGCAGTGAATTATGAATTAACAAAGTCAGGCTTGAAGTTAAGTGAAAAAGAAGTCTGTTATAGATTATTACTGGACAGCTCATCAGTGCAGACTGAAGATACCCAATAATACGGCATGCTAGATCCAGATACAGAATTGT
>JADBJO010022195.1:15000-28301 GCA_016801955.1 Conus betulinus | reverse complement strand
GAGAGAGAGAGAGAGAGGGGGAGGGAGGGAGAGGGAGAGGGAGGGAGAGAGAGAGGAGGGACGAGGAGAGAGAAGAGGCCGAGGAGAGAGAGGAGAGAGAGGGGGCGGAAGGGACCAGAGAGAGAAGGGAGAGAGGGGGGGAGGAAGGGACAGGAGAGGAGGAGAGAGAGACGAGAGGAATGGACGAGAGGGAGAGAGAGAGATGAGAGGAGAAGGGACAGAGAGAGCGAGAGAGAGAGAGCGGAGATGTAGAGAGAGAGAGAAGAGCGAGGAGGACCACAGTATACAGACAAATAATGCATAGGAATGTATGCGCGTGTGTAAGTATGCACTTAGGAGCACGCACGTGCGCGCCCACACACACGCGCCCACGCCCACACACACACACACACACACACACACACACACACACACACACACACACACACATACCTACTCACACACACTCACGCGTGCGCGCGCGCGCGCACACCACACACACACACACACACACACACACACACACACACACCACACACACACACAACGTTTCCAACCAACAAACAAAGAAGAGCTATCTACCACGTTCCAACCAGTCAACAGTCCAGTTACCATGGTCCAAGCAATCAACAAAAAAGCCATCTGCCACGTTCCAACCAATTAAAAAAAGAAGCCATCTGCCACGTTCCAGCCAAGTTACAAAGAAGACTTCTACCACGTTCCAATCAATCAACAGTACAGTACCATGTTCCAAGCAATTAACACACAGAAACAAACCTACCACGTTCCAACCAATTAACAAAGAAGACATCTACCAAGTTCCAACCAATAAATAAAGAAACTATCCCCATGTTCCAACTAATTAACAAAGAAGCAATCTATCACATCCCAACCAATGAACACAGAAGCCATCTACCACGTTCCCATCAATTAACAAAAAAGATCAATCTACCATGTTCAAACCAAATTAAAAGAAAGAAGAAATCATCTATGACGTTCCAACAAATGAGCAAAGAAGCCACCTACCACGTTCCAACCAATTAAAAAGATGCCAATTACCGTGTTCCCGCCAAACAAACCAAAAAAAAAAAAAAAAAAAAAAAAAAAAAAAGCTACCAGCTACCAGCAATGTTCCAATCAACGGACAGAGAAAACACCAAACAGCGCTCCAAGCAACCAGCAACGAAGTCATCGACAACGTCAAACCAATCGACAAAATAGCCATCAAGAACATTCTAACAAGCTAATAAAGGAGCCACCAAAACGTCCAACCAATCAATAAAAAGTCATCGACAACGACCCAGCCAATCACAAAGAAGCCATCAGCAACATTTAAAAAAAGAAATAGAGAAAAAGCAAACCAACAACTTTCTTATGTACAACACGGATCTCTCTCTCTCTCTCTCTCTCTCTCTCTTCTCTCTCTCTCTCGTCTCTCTCTCTCTCTCTCCTCTCTCTCTCTCTTCTCTCTGTGTCTCTGTCTGTCTGTCTGCTCTGTCTGTCTGTCGTCTGTCTCTCCTCTCTCTCTCTCTCTCTCTCTCTCTCTCTCTCTCTCTCTCTCTCTCTCAAAGCTCTCAAAGCTCTCAAAGAAGTCATCTTGACAATCCTGCACGCAGGCTATAGTCAATGGCGATAAGCTATTCTTGTCTGCGGTCTTCTCTGCCCGTTGTTCGTTCGTTCGTATTGCTTGTGTGCATGGTAACAACAAAACAATTGAGCAGATCTACATCATAATGAACAGGACTGTTTTATAGGGTCAACATGATTCAATTTCTACGTTCAAAAGAGATGAAAGCTCGAGAGAAAAACAAGAACCAAAGTGGCAACAGAAAAAGTGGCGAAAGTTTGCCTTAAAATAAACGCTAGAAACGAAATACCGCCATCAAAACCTAGTAACAAAATGCTGAAATTAAAAACAAACAAACAAACAAAAACTAGTAAGAAAAACGCAAAAAATTAAAGTGATGATCAGATGCCGAATGGGAAAACTAGTAACGAAATGCTGAACAGAAAACTGATGATCAAATGTCAAATCAAAAACTTGTAGCGAAATGTCCAACTTGAAAAAAAAAAAATAATGGCACATCGTAGTGAAGATTAGTAATGAAATCAATTAGTAAACAATACTAAGTGACGAAATACCAACGTTAATATTAGTGACAAAATGCCGATGAAAAAAAAAAAAGTGACAATATGCCAAAACACAAGATCAGTAACAAAATATCCAATCAAAGATAAAGACGAAATGTCCACAAAGAAAAACTAGTTTCGAAATATCCGGAAAACAAATAAACAAACAACAAAAAAATTAAAGAAAAAAATACGCTCAAGGAGAAGGAGAGAAGAAAAAAATCTCGATGAAATGCCCCGAAAGGAAAACCAATTGACAATCCCACAAACCTGGTGTCTGCGGGGGTATGCACTTTCCATCTGTGAAGGGATTGGTTTTAAGCGTGCAGGGGAAAGCTTCATTTTCTCCGACGCCTTTTTCGTTTGTTGTTAGTTTTGTTTGTAATTGTAATTTCTTGTTTAGCAAACATTACTTCTTAATTAGAAAAAAGAAAAATGTCTCTGCATCTTAAAAAGCTTAAATATGAAAAAAAAAAAAAGTATGAACCCCAAATCATGCATTCCTCATATCAAAATTTACTTCTTTTTAACCGAGCGGTGGAGGCGGAGAGAAAAGAGAAGTGGATTGTGGGAGGAGGGGTGAAGAAGGTATACGTGGGAAGTAGAAAGGAAAGGATGATAAAAGTGGTGTTTTATTGTCACCTTTGAAATGAGTGGAAGCTTAAATGCCATAATCCTGAATAAAAGGTCTGCCAGTGGTTGGTTTGTTCGTTTGCTTGTTTTCTGGTTGTTTTTTTTTTCTTCATGTAGCATTATTTCTCAAAGCTGGTGTTACTGCCGATGAATTGTGGGTGGATTGTGGAATATGTGAACATGACTGTGTGCGTGTATGCACGCGTCAGTGCGTCCGCACTTTTGACCGTTCTACCCCCTCACCCCCCCCCCCTCCCTCCCCCGCCTCATATCTTTTACATTCTTCATGCTGTTTGAATTGGTGCGTTTCTGAACGTATTTCATGAGGTAGTGTATGCAACTATTGTTTTTCTTGACATTTATGCTGTTTTCCTTACTGTCCTGTAGAATGCATCTATGCTGCATAATGAAATAAAAAAATATGTAAGGTCACACTGACCTCTTAAAACAAAACAAAACAGATACAACCTTAAAGAAAAACTACTATGCCGCCGAACGAAAGAAACAAATGACAAAAATGTTTCTTTCATTCGGTTGCATAGTAATTTTTTTCCCCTTCGTTTCAAAATAAAGGCTAAAACGAAAACAGAAACAGTACTCCGCTAAAAACGTTTATGTTTTCACACGTGTCTGTTGGTTTCTTTACCTGTTGTCAACGTGTTTCCACCACAGTGATTGAACCGATTTTAAGGAAACTTTGTGTAACAATGGAATGTCACCCAGGACGAAGTCATTCAATGTCGGAGTAGATCCCAGCCCCTCGGAGGTCTGAGCTCCGGCTACTAACCTGCTAGGTAGCAGTTTTTTTTAGCGTGTGTCACTGTCCCATCTTTTGAGCCATCAATGGCACTACACCCATGCCACTCATTCCTATCCCCCTTGTCCATAGCCACAGCCCGGCCCGACCTACCACAACCACAACCCTACTATCGGCAACCCACAGGGAGCAGTCAGTGTCAAAATTGTCATGAGGCACCCCACAGAGCTAGTTGTGAGCGTCCTCCTCTGAAATGTGCCATCATGTCCATTCAGCGAAATCCCGTGAATTTGCCAGTAACGGTGAGCTCGATACAGCCTCACTAATGGCATAGATGGTAAGAGGAAATCAAAACTGAGGACACCGTGAAAGTGAGGTATGAATGTCCGCAGAATTTTAGACCTTCTTATGCTGATCGATGAGAATGCGGATGTTGAAGATGATGCCAGTCCGGTCTGAGATTGCATGACAGGACTGTAATCTACATTCTAAGTGATAATATGCTCGGCGTCAGCCAGGCCCGAGTGAGCAGTGTTGGTTGAGGAATCAAGCTGAGAAACGCTCCCAAAGATGCACCCATTAAAAGAATGAAACACGACTGTGTGGCGCCAGTTTTCGTGTCTGAGCCCACTGCATACTCAACTCTGGATAGGAGCCAGCCGGGGCAGAAAACAAAATCCACAAATAAATAGCTGTGATGGGGAATCGAACCCACAACCTCCCACCCCGGAATCCCCGGTAGAAAAAGAAACTCGTGGAGAGCGTGGCAGCAGAGAGTCCTCAGAAGAGAAGCCCCCTTCAAGCAAATGTTTCGGCCCTCATCTCCTGACTCCGGATGTCCCTCTGCTGCCCTTTTTATTTCCCATCTTGGGACGAGCCATGGATGGGATTCGAACCCCCTGACCCTCTGGACATGCTCATTTTCCACTTAATGACTCGCGCACTAACCACTGAGCCACCGGGACACCTGATATTTGTAGGAATGTTAAGCCTTATGAAGTTCACTTTTGTTCTCCTTGACCAGATCCAGCGTGAACACCTCTCTGCCGCTTCTGCCATTGCTTTCAGGGCTCTGTTTTTTTCCCTCCCGGCAACCGAGAGCTGTTTCATGAAGCTGTATGCAGACGTTCCTACAACCCCCCTAGCTCCAATTTCTGCAGTGAGGAATTTGACCTGACAGCCTTCTCTCCTCAGGCTGTTTGCCAGATCAGCATACTTTCAGTCTTGTAGATTTGAGCTGCCTCCATTCTGTTCTCATATGGCACCGTGAGCTCGATAATGATCAGTGCTTGGTTGGAATCCATCCATGGCTCCACCCCGGAATCCCCGACGCTAACCACTGCGCTACAGTGGCTGGTAGGTACTGCTGTCTTAATCTGTCTCCCTTCTGTTGTTATTGACAAATTCTATTCAGTAAGGAAACGTGTCTATGACCTTTCAACTCACGATCTGCACAAAGGCTTCAACAGGCATCGTACTATCAATAATGGTAAGGAAACGCTGAAAATGTGCATAGATATAGACAAAGAATTGCGACGACTATGACCACAACAAAAACATCAACGAGAACAACTACAACGGTATGCATATGAAACTTATATAAAAAATCATTGCTATTGCCATTGCAGTTTATACTTAATTTTAGTTCTTTTACGTTGAAGTGACGTAACTGAAGAAATTGGGTCTTTAAAGGAGGAGGCGGAGGAGGTGGGAGGGGGGGGGGGAGGAGGAGGAGACAACAAAACAACAACCAGTAGCAGCAGCAGCAGCAGCAGCAACACACAACACCAAAAAAGCACGAAGGAGGAGGAGGGGAAGAAGACAAGGAGGGAAAAGAGGAGGAGAAGGAGGAGGAGGAGGAGGAGGAGGAGGAGGAGGAGGAGGAGGAAAGAGAAGGAATAAAAATACGGAAAAGATGAAGAAGGAGGCTAAGAGGAGTACAGCCAGAATGAAAAGAGAAGAACAACGAATAAAACAAACAAAAACAAACTAAACAAACAAAACAAACAAACAAGCAAACAAGCAAAACAACCCCCGCGACAAACCCTACCTGTGCTCCATCTTAGTCAGTCTTTGGCAACATCTCTCGAATGAACTGGGGAAGAAAAAGAGAAACTTCGTTTTCTGGTTTCTTGTTCCGCTTCAGTTCAGAGTCAAAAACCTCGGGGTTAAACTGCCCCGGCCTGAGTAAAACTAATGAGAAAGGGGGAGGGGGGGGGGGGGAGGGAGGGGGAGGGGCGGCGGAGGGGGTAGGTAGGGGGGGGGACGGGAGGGTGGAGGTAAAATCGAGGATGAAGGATTGTGGAAGAAGGAAGGGGGAGGGGAGGGGGAGGGGGAGGTGGACGTGATATCGGGTAGGAGAACGACGTGAGAGAACAGAGCAAGATGCTAGCTGCCCAGCTTCGTTGAAATTCGGCAAAAAGGCTCTATTTGTTAAAGCAGCGATATTTTACAATAGCAAAGCCCCCCCCCCCCCCCCCCCCTTTTTTTTTTTTTTTTTTTTTTTAAAAGAAAATAACTCACAAGCTGTCGAATAGTTCTTACCAGTTCACAGCCTTGATTGATATCAGAGTTCAACATTTGATGCCATGGCCTCAAAATGTTTTCCATTGCCACTGTGTGTGTGTGTGTGTGTGTGTGTGTGTGTGTGTGTGTGTGTGTGTGTGTGTGTGTTGTTGTTGTTGTTGTGTTGTTGTTGTTGTTGTTGTTGTTGTTGTTGTTGTTGTGTGTGTTTTCAGATTCTGCACATTTCTGTACAAATTCAAAATTGAAAGGCATTAACCTAATTCTGTCGTAATACGGACGTTTTCATGCAGGATGTTTTCTGATCAGTAAACGGTCATTACCTATTCTCTTCAAAATTTAGAATCGAAACGTACAAACACGTAAAAGCTAGCGATCATTCTTGTCCATATTGAACACCCAAGACGATGATAATATGATCGGAAAGGGACACTAAAAAACAATTAATAACAGGGTGAATTCTATCTTTGCCCAATGAAATCCAGTGTAAACACGAAGTCATGAAAACGAGAGTCAGCACCCTCACAGAGTCTGTCCTGCATCAACCTGTGAGTCTTTCAAGCTTGGTGTGGGATCGGTGTTTTCAATCACCGCCATCTGTGTTACCTTCTACCCTCCGAAAATTCTCTGTGGGCTCCTTACGAACCTTTCCAGCCTTTGCGCGGCAAAGATACATGCTGATATGCATACAGAACGCCGTAGTTGCTTTAGGAGGGTCTTTCTAGGCGAAGCATGGCACAAATGATGACTGTAACAGGAAAACTTCCTGTGACATTTTGTACCGTTGTGACATTTTGCATCGCAACGCCAGTTCAGAATGTCATTTGGGGGACATTTCGTACCGTGGTGACACTTTGTATTACACCACTACGGTTTCCATACGCTGCTAGTGAAAACATAATAGTGACACTTTAACAATCTTTCCCTTGTTGCTATCCACACTTTCATGCGCGCGCGCGCGCGCGCGCGCGTGTGTGTGGTGTGTGTGGTGTGTGGAGAGAGAGAGAGAGAGAGAGAGAGAGAGAGAGAGAGAGAGAGTAGATCGAGACATAGATAGACATATAGATAGACAGACAGGCAGACAGAAAGGGAGACAGACAGACAGACAGACAGATAGATAGATAGATAGATAGACAGACAGACAGACAGACAGACAGATAGATAGATAGATAGATAGATAGATAGATAGACAGATAGATAGATAGATAGGTAGATAGACAGGAAGATAGACGAATAGAGAGAAAGAGGGATAGAGAGATAGTTCGACGATGGATGGATCCTGATGCTTCTAATTTTCAGACATGGATTATAATGAACGTCGAAACCCACTCCAGTTACAATACATGAGTTTAAAGGACATACCTGCGTGAGAATAAAACATCTTTCTGCAGCGAGTTTTATCATTCCTCCAAAGTCTCGGACAGCAGCAGGACCAGTAAGCGACAACCGTTTCGCTCAGAGAAGAGCTCATCAGGCTTGCTACTGGATACTGGTTACCTGCTGATGAGCAGCACCTTCACTGGGTCTGTCCTGCGCGTCCTGCATCAACCTGTCAGCCTTTCAAGCTTGTGTGGGATCAGTGTTTTAACCTGGGGTTTTATGAATGAGATACACAGACAGACAGACAGACAGACGGACAGACAGACAGAGATGGACCGACAGACAAACTGATATATAGATAGACAGCTGGATAGGTAGATAGATACGTGTTTTTATATATCTTTTAAGGCTGATTTAACTTTTGTTTAAAATATGTCTACAGTTTGAAACTAACAAGATCAATTTGTGTCGTCTTTTAAAGGAGAGAGACGTGGGCGGAACTGTTGTCAAACTAAGCGCCGTCATTCTCTATGTGTAGAGCGCGGTGCAATTGTGATTGCGTAATTGTGTGCGTGCGTGCGTGCATGCGTGTGTGCGTGAGTGTGTGCTTGCATGTGTGTGTGTGTGTATATACGCATGCGTGCGTGCTTGCGCACGTGTGTGCTTTTGTGCGTATATGTGTGTGTTTATGTTTGGGTTAGGAGGTAGAGGTCGGGTGGCTGGAATTGCGGGCACTTAAACATTATCATATAACTGGGTAACTAACTGACGGGAATCTCTCTCTCTCTCTCTCTCTCTCTCTCTACTCTCTCTCTCTCTCTCTCTCATACTCCTAAACATTTCAAAACATGCAAAATCCCCATCCAAGGATCATGCCGCTAATGTCCACGCGGCTAGCTCAGATATATTACAGTAAATACTAGCAGGGTACCAGCCGCCGTGGCGAAGGGTTAGTGTTGCGCACTCCTACCTGATAGGTCAAGGGTTTGATTCCCATCAGAGCTATTCATATGTGGTATTTTTCGGCCCCAACCGGCTCCTACTCAAAACTGAGTTTGCAAAGGGCTCTACTGGGAAGACTAGTACCACACAGTGGAATTCATCCACTTATTGGATACATCTCTGAGGACTGTTGCTCACATTTCCTAACCAACACAGCATATGTCTGTATCTCTCGGGCCTGGCTCGACGCCGGCGATATATACCATGAAAGTAAGCGTAGGGTACAGTTCTGTCAATGCAGTCTCAGACCAGAATTAAAGTCCGTAGCATCATCATCATCGTACTCATCCTCGTCAAGCAGCTTTAAAGAAAATGTCTCAAAATCTGTAGCCTGTCATGCCCTGCTCCCACGTTGATCTGAATTTCGATTGCCTCTCCACGTCTATGGCCTTGGTTTGATTCTGTCGGGGTCACTTGTTTGGGGCATATTCATGGGGACTGCCGTGTTCGGATGTGATGCCGTCCTTCGGAGGGAGAGCTCACGCACGCTGGCTCCGCTACTAAGCAACGCGTCAGTAGAGGGCTTAGTGGGTGTGTCCTGCGTGGATTGGATCAGAACAGGCGCCACTGAACACCACTGAAGTGACTCAGCAGTAGTACAGCGTCTGCTCGGGGGCGGTTGCCTCATGACGACTTGACATTGACAGTTCCGTGATTGCCGATGCCAGGACTGCGAAGGGGAAAGCAAGGGTGTGGTTGTGGATGGCGAGCTAGTGTAACACGTGGGAATCACTGTACTGTACATTTGTCCATATGGCGTTGAGATGGTGACGCTTTGAAAAACGACTATAGATGTAATGCCCGAGGCTAACAGCTGACCGTAAGTTAACAACAAGAACATCCCTTGCGGACATTGCCTCCTACTTTCACACAGCCGCGCGCTAGGCACGTGCAGTCCGTCACAGAGCCAGTTCCAGATAGCGCGCGACCTCAGAAAAAAAAAAAACAAAACACGCACAGGAAGATGCTGTTTACTGTACTTACCTGCCGACAGGCTCTCTCACTCTCTATTGGTTGCTTTCTCATGGTGACCAGTAATAGCGCGGACACAGGCACCGACCCCAGTCCTCATTAGACGTGCGTAAATAAGACGATAGTATGGTATGCACTCATTCATCAGGTGGGAGAGAAGTTGCAGTGCTGTGTTTCACAACCAGAAATATTATTTAAAAAAAATATCCTTGTTTGTGGTGGATTCCATACTCCCTGCATAATTACAATACAGATGTTGTGTGATGAATCAAAAAAGAGTGCTGAAAATAAAGGCAGAATGCTCTGTTAGCTACTGCTGTAAGGATCTGGAACTGCTGCTAGTGTGGGGTGGTCCACACACCCCTGTCGTCAAAGCTTACACATACATCACTGCTCCGGCCAACGCGGACACTCCACTGCCTGGCAAGCTACAAACACATCCAATCACGCTGCAAAAAAACAAAATTGCTCATAGAAAAAAAAAGTATACAGGGTTTCAGAAAGGGGAGTAATATGAACCAAAATTATGCAAGGCTTATGCATGGTTGGAGTAGTGGTACTCGAGTTTTTCTTTGAGATAGTTTTATATATTGAGAACTAAGATATCATCTGAATGCTATATTTGATTACCTTGCTAGGACCTCGTACATTTGATAAAAAAAAAAATATATGTCGGATGAAAAACAAATGCTAAAAAATGTGTCTCTTTTCTGCAATGTTGCAAAATTTTCGTTTTGCAAAAGCACACAGGGCAGGTCCTAACAACATTACAAAGATTTCTTGCTCCCCGTTTCCAAAGACGATCCCGCTTCTTCATTGTAAATAATCCCACACTGTGAAGGAATCCAACCATAAAATCGATCTTCGATTCTTCGGGCTTGAATGCAATGGCTAAAAAAGTCTTATTTGAAAACACTACTTGATTCATATAAAAGCGAAAACCACAACAACAACAACAAAAGAAAGACAGAGAAAACTGATGAAATAGCCTGCAATCTTTTAGGAGTCTCTGCACAAAATTGACACGTCTAGCAAATTCGCAAGACTACCCCCCCCCCCACATCTGACACAAGCCTGCCCCAACCTAGACAGTCTTTTAACCCACATTCTACTTTCTTGTGAACACAACGCTCCGCGTCCCGCCCTCGTGGCAACTGCTTGGGAGGTGTGACCGGTTCGGGTCTTCCAGTCCTTTTGCCCCCCCCACGACCTTTTTTTTTTTTTCCTTCGCACCTGTCTCCTTCCCCCTGTTTGTCCCCTCTTTCCCCGTTCCCCCCTCCTCCCCCCTCTCTTTCCGCCTTCCCCCCCCCTCCTTTTGTGTGTCTCTTCTGGTTTGTTTTTTCTTCACTGCTCCTCATTGCTTCCCCCTCCCCCCTTCCTTCCCCTCTCCCGTCCTCCACTTAGATTCATGACGTGTCCCTAATGACCCCCACCCCAGCTTCCGAGTGTCCCTCCGGCACCCCCCACCAAGCTTCATGCGTGCCTCAACTGCACCACACACTAACCTGCGTCCCTTCCCCCCACCGTCCTACCTTGACGACCTCTTTCGCTATGTCCCCCCCGGCGTTCTGGGCTCGACTCACTTTGCCATCTTCGCCGCCCGCCCCCACACGTCTGTGCCCCGGCGTTGGACGCGCGGGGCCCCTTCTGGTATCAAGTTCTTGCCGTCCTTGTCGCTCAGCTCGTGCCCGTGTTCTGTCGCCTCCGCTCGCGTTTCCCCGTCCGCGCCCCCCGCTCCGTCCGTTCCGCCCGTACACTGTTCGGCCATGCATGGGTACTTTGGCGCGTCCCTTGGCCCCTGCCCGGGCGCGCCTCCGCGGCCCGGCCGCCGGGCCCCGCCGTAGTGGGCGGAGGGGGGGGCGGGGGGGGTGGCGCCGGGGGGCTTGGGCGCGCCGGCCCCCCCCCCGGGCCCCTGCAGACGTGGCCAGCCGTGATGTCCCCCGCCCCGCCTCGGACCCTCCCCGTGTTTCTTGCCTCCTCCCACCGCGCCCGCCCCCCCGCGCGCCGCGCCGCCGCCACCGAAATTGCTCCCCCCCCGATCGCCACGTCCCGGCCCCCCCACCCCCCCCCCCACCCAAACCCCCCAATCCCCCCCCCGCAGCAGCCGACCGCCGAAGCCGCCCATCCCGTCGCGCTCTCCCGACTCGCTGCCACTTTCCTTTCCCCTTTTCTGCTCTTGTTTTTTTTTTTTGGCTTATCCCCATGCTCCTTGCCGGCGCTGCTTTTCTGCTTCCGCCGGACCGCGGCCGACTTGTGTTGGTAGGGGTCCCGTGGTCATTTTCTACTGTTGTGTCTCTTCCCGGAATCCATAATTTTCACCCGCGTTTCTCCCACCACATTGTTTACCATCAATGTATCTTTTTGCCCTCGTTTGCTATCGGTTGACCCATACGTTTGTTCTAAAGACAGTATTGAAACAACGTCATTATTATTGTGTCCCTCTCTGCCGTTATCTAGACTCCATGGATTGAACAGCCCACTTACCTCTCCTGGTTAGCTTCCGCCCTCAGAACCCGAATTTCCATACATTGACAGGTGTAAAACCCGTTTCTTCTGCTTACCCCGAGGACCATTTCCTTTTGTTGCGATGCCGGGGTGTTTGTGATGCGCCATGGCTACGCGTCTGCCTCTCTCACTCGTCATCTAGGGATTTCTAGAACGTGCCACGCTTTTCCTCGTTCAGGCAATTCGTCTCTTTTTCCACGCAGCCTCAGCCTTTACCCGTGTCGAAAGCATTCCATTCTTCAGGTTTCAATATACCTAAGTTTGTTTTTTATCCCAAAGACCCATCCATCTACCACTCTCGACCGAGCCGTCGTGCCTTAACCCCATCCACCAAACCACCCTCCATGAACTGAGACACCCCTCTAATATAAGAGAACCAGACAGAGCGGGGACCCAAAACAACCCACCCCACCCCCCACCCCCAAAACCCCAAACACCCCCACCCCCCAACAAAAAAACCACACACCAGAGGACCGGCGCGAGACCCACGACAGCCCCCGACGACGAAAGAAAAGAGCGACTACGAGAGGAACCAGTCAACATGCATGAACATGACGATGCAACAGCAAACAAACCAAGACACCACAACACTACCCGCTTACAACGCAGAACCCCTTGGCTACGATGTAACAAACCTGTGTTCAACCACAACACCACAAATAGCGAACACAGGCCCCATGCGTTTCGCATCGAACGCCAAAAACCATACAAAAAAACAAAACAAACCCAACCCAATCACCCCTCGGACAGGCGCCAACCCTACTATGTCAGCCCCTAACCCTCCAATTCCTACGCCGAAGATGTACAGAATGAGTCGCAGGACGAGAACCTTCATAAGAATCAGTTCAAAAAAAAAAAAGGCTGCCGGTAGTCGTTGGTAGTATAGCTATGTGCAGAGGTGAGAAGAGTTTGGAGGGTAATGGTTTGTGTCATGACCCCGTGAGCCGGCACGAAGCCATAAATAGTCCAAGACGGGCCAAGAAGTGCACGTCACAAGACTGCTGCTGGACACTGACGTGCTGTGCGCAGTGGCGTACAGATGGGGCGCGGACACGTTAACACTTGCCGTGTTAAACCTATACGCTTGAAGTCTTCTGTGGTTGTCTTGTCGTCTTTGCTTTTCTCCATGGGTGCTACATCCTGTGTCTGTGTGTCACCACCATGTGTTGGTGGGTGTCCTGTCTGAGTCTACCTTTGTCAGAGTGCTGTACTGTCAGTTGCCCCCCCCCACCCCTCCCCCCGTCCTCTCCCTCTTTCTCTTTTTCCAATCTCATTCTCTCTCCCATCATTTTTTTTTTTCTCATAAATAGGTTTGTGTTGTGTCTGTTCTATCTCCCAGACTCTCTCTTCGTCTCGGTCTCTCTCTCTCTCCCTTTCTCTCGCTCTCTCTCTCTCTCCCTCTCTCTCATTGCAGACGTTAGTACAAACGCGAGCTGCGCGTGAAATACAACGCACACCATCAATGCTCTGTTTAGCAACA
>JADBJO010022195.1:0-10000 GCA_016801955.1 Conus betulinus | reverse complement strand
TCTCACAGATGTCGAGCAGAAGTAATGCAGCAGGGTTCCAGATAACACGCACAATATATGCAGGAGGTGTACTGCTGGAATGATAGTGTCTCATTTCGAATAGTAGTACTAACATTGCGAACAAATTCTGATGGACGAATAAGGCAGTTCACAGATGTTGGAACAACTCAGAAGAATGGAACGTTCCATTTGCAATGAAATGAACTTCTGTCTTGCCATTATTTGACTGAAGGTTATTTGTATGCCATTTAACCTGTAATCAGAAATGCATGGCTGTGAATTCTGAATGCTGGATGGTAATGTGAGACTTTACCAGAAGTACCGAGTTGGTTATCATCAGTGAAACTATCATGTGGTGGGACAGAGTGTTTGGGAAAACTTTGTCAGAGATAGATTGACAGTAGAGAGTCAAAGAGATTGGGGCTCAGAACAGATGCACGTAGAAGCCGGAACTAAAAGGCTTATGAGAAGAGGTACGACCATGAACTAAAACAACCTGTGTACGATCAGACAAATAACACCGAAACGAGGAGAGTGAAGGAACAGAAATGATAGAGAGAACAGAGAGAAAAAAACAAAAGCTGTAACATTTTAAAAAATAAATCCAGGAACTCAAGAATTTTTCAGATGTAGTACAAAAATGACAACACGAAAATGCAGCATGAATATCAATGATATTTTTAGCAAACCATCTACGAAAAACAGGAAGCCTAAACTGCACATATTAAAAAAAATATTCAAGTACAAACTGATATGAAAAATATTTGACAGAGTTGTCTCACTGTTCTTACATACGGTGGAAACACATGGTTTCCATTTGGGCAAAAATTGTTACAATTTTACGTAGCAACCCTTTTAATCACTGACTTTAGAATCGATTACAGAATGAAAATGTACATTAAAGACTTTTTTTTACATCTTGAGGTGTTAAAAATATCTGTAAATCTAAGAATACTCGTCGTGAGTGGCTTCTCAGCCTAAAAGAGATGCCAAATATTCACGTTTGCTTTTATGCAGTATAGTCAAGAGAATACGTTTACCTTAGACTTTCATAAATGACATGCCTACAAAGGAGATGAACTGCCCCATATAGATTAACTTGGTCAAAATATCAAAAAGGCATATTGAATTAAGCAATACAGGGAAAAAAATCAACATTTAATATAAAAAAAATGCGTCATTTGATCACAAAATAGGGTAAAAAATATGTTTTCTTGCTGCAGAAAACATAACGCTGAAAACTAATATAAACTGCATCTCTGTAACAAAATCACAGCATATTAAATACAACATATTATCTATTTCATCAATATTTTGATTTCGTCAAAATACATTGCTATGGAACCCCAGAATATCTTGTCATAATCTTTAAACAAAGGCAGATATCCTAAAACGCTCAAGAAAAACAATGTTTTCCTAGGAATGAAGCGATACAGAAGACCAAATTCAGATTTCAGACACTAGCACCACATGCAGAGAAACTAATATCGTTCCCTTTTTAAAAATCAGCAGAAGTGTCGCACATTTGTTATCGAACAAAGTGAAGCCGTCTTCAAGACCATTAAGGTCTAGTGTGCATGTTCGAAAAATTTACCAGGACGTCATATCGTATGTAATATTCATATTGTTAGGGGATGCATTCATTAACATTACTGGTCATGAATGTGTATGCTCACGATAGTAATACATAGTTTTCCAATGATTACCTGTGTCTCTTATTCGTAGAATTAAATGCTAGGGGTAAAGAAAAGAAGTGGCGCCTGCCAGCGGTTACTAAGAAAAGCCTGTCAGTTTACTTCAGGATATATCTAGACCCGGAGATTCAGAAAACTTTTATTATCTCTCGTTACAAGAGAAATTACATTTGTGACCGCTGCCCTAAAAGTTAAGACATACATATTTATAGTTACAAACGTGACACTGGAAATTGAAATTACTTACAAACAATAAAACATGAGATGAATAGATACTATAGAACGGAATGGGGTACCATTGATATTTCGCTTAAATACCATAAATTCCAGAGGGTTGGCAATCCTATTTAATAATTATTTTATTTAAAAAAATGAATCGTTAAAAGATTTAGATTTTGTTTTCAATTAATTCAAGAATGCGGATTTCTTGATCATGATTATCAACGGTCCCAACAGAGATATTTTAAAGTTCTACCTAGACTTTGGGAGCATATGCAGGACTTGATAAAACTGAATTTACATCTAGCTGGAGATTGGAATGGAATTTTAGTTATGACATTGATGATGGTTAATTCTAAAATATTAACAGTCCAAAAGCTGGCAGAACTGTAAAATACATGATAGATAATTTAGATCTTGCAGACATATGGAGAGAACTTTATCTTAACACAAGACGATTTATTTTCAAAAGATCCCAGCCCAGGCAGCAAAGCAGATTCGACTTTTAGAAGTATGTTGTGAAATGATAAACGATATACAATGAAAGAATATGCAGTGTTAATCGATGAAAATATCAAACGTATTTGGATTAATTACAATCTACTATATCATATCAGCTATATTGTAATGTTCTAGTAGGCCTAAAAACAATAGTTTACACACTTTTAAAAGAAAAAGAAACAGAAACAGAAGAAGAGGGGAGGGTGTGTGTGTGTGTGTGTGTGTGTGTGTGTGTGTGTGTGTGTGTGTGAAAACGCTTATCAAAGAAATTCGAATATTAGACTGAAAAGATAGGTTTTCAAAGAGAGGTGACAGCGGCTGAAATTTACACAAATTTAAAAAGATTTACTGTTCCGCCGAGGGACAGAGACAAACATATTGCACGACAAAACACGACACGTTTCGACCTCCTTGGTCCTCTGCAGGCAAGACAAACATTCATGACAATGTGAACGAAGAACTAACAATCCACCCACTTTGCGCCCACTGTGAGAAGATAAGTGATTGTTCGTTTTGTATTGTAATTTGTTTGTCTCTTTCGTTCGGTGAAAAAGCAAACCTTTTAAGTTTGCTTTAGACAGTAAAAAGTCAAAAGTTTTCAGATGATACAAACAAACTTTAATTGAAGAACGAAAATTTACAAGCCATAGCAGACAAGAGACTGGCAGGTGTACTATTAAGATTGATAATTGGGTGAATTTCTCAAGGTGAAAAAGATTATGGACTTTTTTTAAAATTAAAAAAAAAAAGAGTAATTATGTAATTAAACAGATGATTTACATGCTAGATTGACACGGATACATTTTGAATTATATAAAAGACAGTATAGGTGATGTAACTAATTCCTAGCAACGGATGTATGAAAATAAAACTAAGAATGCAACATTAGTGCATATTTCCTGAACTAACTCAAGAAGTTTCAGCGACTTTGGAAGAAAAACAAATTAAGAGGAAGCAACGGCAGCACTAAAAATATGAGAAACGTTAAAAGTCCCAAAAGTGAGGAGCAGTTAGAACAAAGGGAATATTAGTCTAAAAAATAATGACAAACTGGGTTTATACCCGGGAGAAGCATTGGTGACAACATTGGACATATATACGATTTGGGATATCATTATCAGAAGTAAAATCGGGTAGGACTGCTGTCGTGTGTCTATTTTGAAAAAAATGATACAATTTGTTTGCAACTCTGTGTTAAAAGTATCTACGGCTTTTGGATTTGGGGACATTATTTGCAAGTAGATAAACACTTTGTACATATACATTAAAGCCACTGTAATAGTAAACGGAGAAGGGTCTTCATGGTTTGAGGTTAGTGTGGGATGCAAGCAAGATTATCCGATCTCGCCTTATTTAATCGTTTCATGTATTGAATTCTCGGCAGACATGATCACATAAAACAAAAATATCAAAGAAAATTTTCTAAATCACGTCAAACACAATGTCCCGCAATTTGCTGACAACATACACGGTCTTTACAAAACGGAGATCAGCTATCTTTGAGGAAACTATAAATGTCTTGAATGATATCAGTATGTTTGGATTTAATACAAATTGTAAAGAAAATCTGCAATATGTTTGGTTTTAACACAAATCGTGAAGAAAAATGGTAATCTGGCTAGGGTGAGCGAGGAAATCAGCAAAGAAGAATATGCTGAATCTAAGAACTGGATAACACCTGCAAACGTGTAAAATATTAGAAATGTGACTTACCACTGAACTATCAGACCACGCAGAGATGAATTGTATTGAAAACCTCTTGGAAATAAAACAGTTGTATAATGTAAAAGGAACACTAAGATCAAAAGGAAAAACAGCAGTTTTGAAGTTCTAAATGTTGTCTAAAATCGATTATTTGTGGACGCTTTTACCAAAACCTACAGGATTTTTTTTTAGGCTTTCAATTTTTTTTTGGTTTTAAAAACCTGAACGGATTTCATAAAAAACATAAGATCAAAAGAAAGGTTGTTCAAAGGAAAGAAGCCGAAACAGGAATAGGATTTCATGATTTGAAATGATCATTGCAAGTTTTGAAACTAGGGTGAATGAGAAAATACATCATTATAAATCATATATTGAAATCAGTTGTAGCATTATTGCAACCAAACATTGAAAATCTAGATAAACTGTAATAGTCCGGTAAGTTGAGGCATGCAAAACTTTTTTGAATGACACATTTGATGCATATGAAAGTTTTGTTTTTTTTTTCAATAAAGCGAATCCTGCCACCCCCCGACTGAACATTGGCAGAGCCATATGTTTCCAATAGCAGAACTGACTTCAAACACATCTCATTAAAGTAAAAATATGGATCAATAGAAATGTATGCTACATTGAACACGTAAGGAAGAAAAATAACATTTGCTTGCCATATGGTTAATTTACTGATTAATGTACAAACAAACTTTTAAAGATCTGTAACAGTTAATACAAAAAGGCAAAGGTCCTTGTTAATGCATTACATATTGCTTTAAATGTAACAATCATAAAAGCAACAACAATTTGCCATCTTAGATGCCATACAGCTTTTATGCTCAGTTTCAAGAGAAGCGCGATTGCACTACAATATTCCTAAGGGAGTACAAAGGTAAAATGCCGTAAACGCCGTCAAAAAATAAGATAATAAGATGAATACCGCAATTAACTGGTGTAAATCTTTAATAAAAAGATTCAACAGATTCAGAAAACAAAACTACAACCAGACTAATCTATAATATCTTACCTACAATGTGGTTTTGTTATGTATGGATGTAGAACCTGATAACAGATGTATTTTCTGCAAGTACCAGAAGAACAACATATAACACGTATTTTGGAGATGCCATTGTGTGTGCTTTTTTTCAAAGACAAGTCAAGCGGGAAATCAATACGAAAAAAAAAAGACATCTTTCCCCCTGATAAAAAGATACTTCTTGGATACTTTGGATGAGATAAATACTGATCTTCATCTTTTGTTTTTATGTTTATGAATATAAAGCGAAGGAAGAAATGCCTCAACCGAATACATTTAAGAAATCTGTAAGACACAGATATCAGATAAAAAAGTATCTTGCTGTTATTAACTGAAACTCTGCAAACTTCTATGCAGACGAACATAATCACAAAGTACTTATCGAAAAGGGAAAACCGAAATCACCACCTCTAAAAAAAAAATTTAAAAAAAAGGCAAGAAAACATTTGTGAAAATCAACAATATCTTGCTATTCTCGTATACGCATATGATAATGTGATGTGTAAGCTTTTCCAGTAAGTTTAGATAATTATTGCTTGATAGGTTGGAATTGTCATATACCTGTTTTTGTTTTTTATTTGTTTTTGTCTTGTGGGTGTGTGCGCACGCGTTTGTGCACAATAAAATATTGTGCACAATGAAATATTGATTTAAAGCATCAATGCATTTGTTCACAGCAACGGTCATTGAATATGTGACACGGTTACTGAAAAATATCGATGGCAGATGCACTTAAGTTCTTTTGTTTGTTTGTGTATTGACATTATGCTATATGATAGGTGTGGTTGTTGTATTTGTGTGCTGTTGTTGTTCTCATGTGGAATGCAATATGTAAAAATGGAATGAAAAGGGTATGAAGGAAAAAAAGAAAGAAAATTTTACATAGAATGTTAGGTAGAGATTATCCAATGGTTAACAATTTGCTGAGTTATGTTCTAATAATTGATTTAATTGTGTTTTTGCAAGCCATAAATAAGTCTTTACTAACAATTGCAGCTGATTCTGATCTTGCATCTGATTTCACACACACACACACACACACACACACACACAACACACACACACACACACACACACACACAGAGAGAGAGAGAGAGAGAGAGAGAGAGAGAGAGAGAGAGAGAGAGAGAGAGAGAGAGAGAGAGAGAGAGAGAGTTTAACAGCATAGTGTTTAGAATCAGTTTTTTTTTATATATCCAAATAGTCTTAAGAGAAAACAATGTAAATTATGTCTCTAAAGGATGTATGTATGTATATGTATGTATGTATGCGTGCGCGCGCACGTGTGTATGTGTGTGTGTGTGTGTGTGGTGTGTGGTGTGTGTGTGTGTGTGTGTGTGTGTGTGGTGTGTGTGCATATATGGGTGTGTTGTATCCATGTGTGTATGTATATCTGTATGTCTCTCTCTCTCTCTCTCTCTCTCTCTCTCTCTCTCTCTCTCTCTCTCTCTCTCTCTCTCTCTCCTCTTAGCAGCACCTTTGAGCATAGAGAAGTAACAGAAAGAAGCATTTACTTGCTGTTATACATGCTGTTTCTGTTGTTGTCTGTTTAATTGTTTTTCGTTTCTTTGTTGGCATACAATGAGTGGTCTTCACCAGTATTGCTTGCTTTTCAGTTTCCTTTTTCTTTGGTCTCACACAGTGATCGGCCGTTTTCTTTTCTTTGGTCTCACACAGTGATCGGCCGTTTTCTTTTCTTTGGTCTCACACAGTGATCGGCCGTTTTCTTTTCTTTGGTCTCACACAGTGATCGCCGTTTTCTTTTCTTTGGTCTCACACAGTGATCGGCCGTTTTCTTTTCTTTGGTCTCACACAGTGATCGGCCGTTTTCTTTTCTTTGGTCTCACACAGTGATCGGCCGTTTTTTTTTCTTTGGTCTCACACAGTGATCGGCCGTTTTCTTTTCTTTGGTCCACACAGTGATCGTTTTCTTTTCTTTGGTCTCACACAGTGATCGGCCGTTTTCTTTTCTTTGGTCTCACACAGTGATCGGCCGTTTTCTTTTCTTTGATCTCACACAGTGATCGGCCCGTTTTCTTTTCTTTGGTCTCACACAGTGATCGGCCGTTTTCTTTTCTCTGGTCTCATACAGTGATCGGCCGTTTTCTTTTTCTTTGGTCTCACACAGTGATCGGCCGTTTTCTTTCTCTCTGGTCTCATACAGTGATCGGCCGTTTTCTTTTCTTTGGTCTCATACAGTGAGTGACCCATACTAGCGTTATATCTTCTTTTTCCCCCAGTGTGTAGAATTTGGCTTATTAGTGTGTTGATATAGTTTGTAATTGTGTCCTAATTTAGCTAATCTGTTTAATTGTGTGTTGTCATTGTTTGTAATTGTGTCCTACTTTGGCTAATCTGTTGAATTGTGTGTTGTCACAGTTTGCGACTGTGCCCTGATTTAGCTAATCTCTCCCACACTTTCTCTATCAGTTTTGTTTTCTTTCATCATTACTTGCATCTTGGTAAATTCATTTGCCAGCATGGCCTCAAAGACTTGAACTAAACATTGCCTATCTGAATACAAATAGCAATCAAAATGCATTACATGAGGCATCGTCAGCATTGCAAATACAGACTTATCATCTCATGTCTTTGGGTTTTTACAGAATCCAGACTCTCAGATATTGTTCCTGACAGTAATGTCATATTTCCTGGCTATGCTGTTATTCGCAAAGACCCAGTGTTTCCCAGATCTACGCGTACACTAGTTTACATTCATGAAACTTTGATCATGCACTGTTTATGTTACCTTGAAAAAATTCAACCTGAGTCAGTCTGGAAGAAATTTGACTAAAAAGAACAAAAACCTGTCATCATTTATTTAGACCCCTCTGCGATTGGATGGACAAGTTCACTGCTATGATGGATACAGCATATCTTCATACTATTGAAGTCTTACTGCTGGGTGACTTAAATATTGATCTATGGAAACTCAAAGTCAGTACGGAAAGCTATAATGAACTTACGAATGAAACATTCCAATCTAGCACATGTCATGTAAGCAGCATCACCCCCAAACAAACTCAATAAAGATTTTTTCTTGCAACTGCGGTAGACGCACAATGAAACAAAATCTTGCTCAACGTAATCATCTTGAAAAATTAACAATGTACTGCAAATCCAAGAATATACATTCCCAACTGTCGCTACCCTTCCTCTTTGTAACTAAGATTTACTATTCCTTATGTCAATTGAGAATGACAGGAAGTCATGGATTTGATGGAATTGATTGTAAAATTCTAAAACATTCAGCTCCAATCATATCTGAAACACTTACTTACATCTACAACTTGCGCATTAAAAGAATGTCCCTTTCCAACACAGTTCAAAGTTGCACTAGTCATTCCCATCTACAAATCTGGTGACAATTGTGAACCAACTGATACCAGTCCAATATCTGTTTTGCCAATGTTATGCAAACGTTTAGAAACGGACATAAACAAACACATTTACGATCATCTTGATTCATGTAATCTACTGAGTTATAGACAATTTGGTTTCAGGAAAAAATGATTGGCGTCATAATAACAAACTTTGTAGATCACTGGCATATGAATATTAATGAAAATAAATTTTTGTGGAGCATTGTTGGTTGATTTTGCAATGGCTTTTGATTTATACACAACAAGGTATTAGGCAAAAAAAAAAAAAAAAAAATTGCGTAGCCCAACAGCAAATGTGCTCCAACTGATTCTATCATTTCTAGACAGTCGCCAACAACTTGTCTGTCTTAATTCTTCGAAAATCCAGCACACTACCTGTCAGATATGAAGTATATCAGGGATAATTTTTAGGTCCTCTCCTATTTTCTGTCAATGTAATCGATCTCCCTCTTCATATTGAAGAATGTTGTGAACCTTTTTTTGTAATCATACGACGATTGATACAAACAGCTCTAACATTAATTCAATGGATGTATTATTACAAAAGTCTGTGGACATCTTAAATGAATGGTGCTGTGTGAATCATTTATGTCACTAAACCCTAGCAAGACTAGGTTATGCTTATAACAACCGGTCGAAGACGGTAAACTATAAAACAGTGCCCTTCTATTTTATCAACAATGTGAGAATCGAAGAGACAAAAATCGTGCACTAGGCATTACAATTCACAACAATCTTCCATGGATGCTCACATCAAAAGGTTATGCAAAACAGTATCCAGACAACTATTTAAAATATATAGGATTAATGCCTTTCAACATTCAAGGCACAAAATTACTCCTGAACGCATTCATTCTGCCTTCAAGCAATGTTTGACACTACTCGATTCGGCTAGCGCCAGCTCAATGAAACCTTTATCAGCATCTACAAACGCACACTTTTCCTAGCAGGTGTGTATATTACTTGTGTCAGGTTGAATGATCGATACTTTCTTCTCATCATTTCATGTGGTTTTAATAAGTCAGTAATAAAATCACCGCGTAAGAAAACTTCCGCAAAGTACTTCAGTCCATTTTCTATCTTAACTTCAAAACGTTGTAATTATTCTACTCTTAACTCTGGGGTTTCTGCATAACAGACATGGTTTGGCCCCTTTCAAGCGCATCTTCGACATTGACGACCTTATAATTAACAGACTGAAGAACATAGGTCATCGAAAAAAACCCATCTGTTTTGAAATTCACCGTGTTGCCTTGTCTGATTAAGCTGTGTGTGGGAACTGATATTATATTGCCAGGCATTGCATCAGCCAGTGACGATTCAGCAAGGCCCCAAACACGAAAAACAGTTATTTGAATTAGATGCAATGGAATACGACTGATATTTGCTAATTAAGTGGCAAGCATTAAGATATTCATCTTTTGTCTGCCATTTGGGGACATTATCGTTAGCTGTAGATAACGGCAATACAA
>JADBJO010022194.1:20000-28302 GCA_016801955.1 Conus betulinus | reverse complement strand
GCTATGTACATGCATCAGAAGATGGACACGAACACTGCGCGTGCTGTGCGTCCTCTGCGAGAACACAGCCTACCGATGACAGTGCTGCGGTTTCACTTCACGTTCGCATCAGCTTTGCCCTTTTACCACGAGCCGACAGATTTACTCGTAGAATTGCTTGTGGTATCCATTGATCCGTTTATGGGGAATTTCTGTCTGTGAGTGCTCCTCTGAGCGACTTCTCGTGTGTGTGTGTGTGTGTGTGTGGGTGTGTGTGTGCGCGCGCGCGCGCACGCGCGCGAGTGCGTGCGTGTCTACGTGGTGCGTGTCTGTGTGCGCGCGCGGCGTGTGTGTGTGTATGCGTGTGTGTGTGTGTGGTGTGGTGTGTGCGTGTCTGCGTGGCGCGCCGTGTGTAGGTGGGTGTGCATGCGTCCATCTCTGATAAGCTTACCATAGACATTTTCTCCGGAACTGCAAATACTAGCAGAACCAAACTTAGCAGACCGACACGAACCAAGAAGATCCTTTCAACCATCTATTGCATAAAGATGCCACTAATGGGCAGTTTTAAGTTTCCAGCAATATTTGCCACATCAAATCTGCAACGTTTTCTGAGGGGACTGCTATCTGTTACAATTACTATTTCATACGCCCATGAAGGATGCATGCTTTAATGGTATTACGTGCAAAACTAACACGCATCGCGTTGGTAGTTATTTCTGTCAAATCATTCATGGGATGTCTGCCGAGTAGAGGATTCGATATCGAACTGATTCCTATGTACATACATCTTCATCTTGTTATGCATTTAAGTCCAAATGAAGTCGCACTCAGGCAAGTTAATAAGCCTTCATCGTCAACGTTGCACAATACACTGCTTAAGATCCACATATCACTGTTCTGGTTGGCGTTTGCATTTCTTTTGTGTCTTGACTGTTACGTGTCATGTTTTAGTATTTGGGTACTTTACGCTTGTTTTATGAGTTGTTGATGTGGCTTTTGTTCTGGTTTTTTTTTTTGTTTTTTTGTTGTTTGTTTTTGTTTTTTGTTGTTGTTGTTTTTTGGGGGGTGGGTGTGTGTGTGTGCATGCGTGTATATATAAAAGACGGCGGTAAACGGAGAACGAACGAAAGGAGTAAGAGAGCGGAAGATAGAGAAGAAGAGATTGTGCTGTGGTTTGGTCTTCGGTGTTTGAGCGTGCGTAATTTGCATATAGATATGTATGTATGTGTGATCGTCTGTGTTTTAAACAAAAGTGCACGCGCGTGTAGACGTGGATGCGTGTGTATGGGAAGAGGGTAACACTCTCTCTCTGTCTCTGTCTCTCTCTCTCTCTCTCTCTCTCTCTCTCTCTCTCCTCCTTTGCGCGCTCGTGTACACACACACACACACACACACACACACACACACACACACACACACACGCACACACACACACACACACACACAGCAAGAGAGAGAGAGAGGTATTCCTCTTCAATTCCCTTTTATTTTCCCTCGTGAGTCTGTTGAACAATACTCGCTTTTATGAACCATAGGAGTCTGGAAAAGCTTTGAAACAAAATGCTCGCTCTCTCTCTCTCTCTCTCTCTCTCTCTCTCTCTCTCTCTCTCTCTCTCTCTCTCTCTCTCTCTAAGCACAGATGCACACGAGCGCGCGCGCGCGCGCGCACTCACTCGCACACGCATAGTTATCTTAATGCCTTGTTCATTGTATGTTCCTAGTAATTATGCAGTCACCACATTAGCCGGGCTCACTTCTTGAACCGACACCTTATAATACTCCTACACAAGTTTCCTGTGACCGCTTACGACCCCGCCACCTCCCCTCCCCCCCACCCCCTGCCTCTTCCACCACCTATCCCACGCCATGCCTCCCCTTACCCCCCCCCCCCCACCCCCACCCTCTCCTCCCACCTCACACTGCTCAATCTGTCAGCTTGGGTAACATTTAGGCCATGCCCCCCGCCTATCCCACTCTCCCTCCCTCCCTCAGTACTTTTTTTTTCTGTCACCGTGTTAATCCTTCGTTTCAGAACAGACTTCTATTGTTCCTCGTGTAGTATCGCTCCGTTTCCCTGTAAATGCCTGTATGATTCTTTGCTTCCCTGCTAAGACCTCTCACACTCTTTGCATGTTTCCCTATCAATACCTCTGTCACTTCTTGTATGTTTCCCTGTGAATGTCTCCCGCACAGGGAATGTTCTCTGTGAACACCGCTGTCACTGCTTGCATGTTTTCCTGCAAAGGGCTGTCGTACCATGTACGTTTCCCTGCAAATACCTCTCAGTCCCTCTACGTTTCCCTGCAAATACTTTTCAGTCCCTCTACGTTTCCCTGCAAACACCTCTCAGTCCCACTACGTTTCCCCTGCAAATACCTCTCAGTCCCTCTACGTTTCCCTGCAAATACTTTTCAGTCCCTCTACGTTTCCCTGCAAATACCTCTCAGTCCCTCTAGGTTTCCCTGTAAATACCTCTCAGTCCCTCTACGTTTCCCTGTAAATACCTCTCAGTCCCTCTACGTTTCCCTGTAAATACTTCTCAGTCCCTCTACGTTTCCCTGCAAATACCTCTCAGTCCCTCTACGTTTCCCTGCAAATACCTCTCAGTCCCTCTACGTTTCCCTGCAAATACCTCTCAGTCCCTCTACGTTTCCCTGTAAATACCTCTCAGTCCCTCTACGTTTCCCTGTAAATACTTCTCAGTCCCTCTACGTTTCCCTGCAAATACCTCTCAGTCCCTCTACGTTCCCTGCAAATACCTTTCAGTCCCACTACGTTTCCCTATAAATGTCTCTCAATCCCTCTACGTTTCCCTGCAAATACCTGTCAGTCCCTCTACGTTTCCCTGCAAATACCTCTCAGTCCCTCTACGTTTCCCTGTAAATACCTGTCAGTCCCTCTACGTTTCCCTGCAAATGCCTCTCAGTCCCTCTACGTTTCCCTGCAAATACCTCTCAATCCCTCTACGTTTCCCTGTAAATACTTCTCGGTCCCTCTACGTTTCCCTGCAAATACCTCTCAATCCCTCTACGTTTTCCTGCAAATGCCTCTGTCATGACATGTATATTTGAAAATAAAATGAGACAGGGGGACAGTAAACAAGTAGGGTAACTCTTGCTCCCATAAGAAAACCTAACACCGAGTAACTTTTATTCAAGACTGGCACAGCCTTTTTTTAAACTTGAATAAAGTCAGACAAATACACAGACGAACAATCTAATAGTGGGGGAAAAAACAAGCGCAGGCAACAACAACCCCTCCGTCATCACAGTAAAGACTTGACAAAGATTTGTACTTGGCGGGTGGGGGAGGGGGGGTTGAAGATGAAGAAATGGGAACATAAAATTAAGAAAATATATTTACAAATATGGAAATTCTTCACTAGGTGCATGAGAGAACCATCGTAATCCCTCTTGAAGGCAAATCTATTTGTACTGCCTGTTGTATGGTTCCCTGAAAATGCCAGCATGCATGCTCCCTTCGAAATGTGTACTATCACTTCGTGAATGTTTCGCTGCATGCGTGTTTCCCTGGGAATGCCTGTGTCACTCTTAGTATGTTGCCCTGTAAATGGCATCTACCCCTTCTTTTGAATATTTCCCTGTGATTGTCTCTGTTGCTTTTTGAATATCTCCCTGAAAAAAAAAGCTTCTGATCACTCTCAGTATGTTGCCCCCCGTATATGCCTCGACCATTTCTTGAATGTTTCACACCACGTTATGTTTCAATCTGTGCGTTTCACATCACAACCTTACAAGTTTCGCTCTAAATGCCTCTGTCACTCCCTGTAAGCACCTCTGTCATAGCCCCGACTGTTTCCCTGTAACTGTATTGATCACACAACTGTGTAAATGCATCTGTCACACCATGAATATATTTCCCTTGTAAACACATCTCGCACCATGAAGTAAATATTTTCTGCCAGTGCTTCTGTCGCTGCGCTGGTAAAAAGAGATCAGGAGAAATACACGCCGCTTTTTTTTCACCACTGAAATAAATACCCTCTTCTTCCATCGCGTTGTGTCACTGTTCGGATTGGTGAAAAACAGAGAAAAGTATGTACATGAACCGGACCACAAGGAAAGCAGCTTCAAAGCGTTTCACCCGCTTGTTATTTTACAACAACAAATATATAAAAAATAATGTAGGCATAAATGCATCCAAAGCAGATCATCCACTCTATTTACAACAATAGAAAATAATCGTAGGCACAAACGTATACAACATTTTCTTTCTGTATTGCAGAAAACACGAGTGGCGTGCGCACATACATACACACACACACACACACACACGCGCGCGCACACACACACACACCAAACAACACGCACGCACACACACACACACACACACACACACACACACACACACACACACGAGCGCGCGAGATTTATTATTTTTCTTTTTTGCGGGATTGCGCCGAGTAGACAGCAACCTTGTTGCACTCAACGCTTTTATTGATATTGAGGCATGGCACTCATTGTTGTGATCACAACTTACTGCACTCAACGCTTCTATTGATATTGAGGCATGGTATTCATTGTTGAGATCACAACTTACTGCACTCGGCACTTCCATCAACAGGGATATCCATCTTGGTTTTGTTTGCTTTTGTTTCTTGTTTAGATTACAACTTACTGCACTCAGCATTTTCATCAGTAGGAGTATTTCTCTTGGTTTTGTCTGCTTTTGTTTTTTGTTTTTGTTTTTGTTTTGTTTGTTTTGTTTTTTTGTTTTGTTTTTTTTTTTTTTTTTGTTTAGATTACAAACTTACTGCATTCAGCACTTTCATCAATAAGAATATTCATCGTGGTTTTGTTTGCTTTTTTTTTTGTTTGTTTAGATTACAACTTACTGCGTTCAGCACTTTCATCAATAAGGATATTCATCTTGCTTTTGTTTCTTGGACAAATTACAACGTGCTGCACTCGGTGATTTTATTCATATTAAGAGACATTCGTCTTGGTTTGGTCTGGTTTGGTTTTGTTAAGTAGATTACAACTTATCACGCCCAACGCTTCTATTCATATCGAGGCGTGCTGTTCGTGTCTGTTGTGTAGATGACAACTCGGGCACGACGTTTTTGTTTACATCAATTGAAGATATTCATTATGGTGTGTGTGTGTGTGTGTGTGTGTGTGTGTGTGTGTGTGTGTGTGTGTGTGTGTGTGTGTGAGGAGAGGAGGAGGGAGGGAGGGGGGGATTCAACTCGTTACACTCGACACTTTTCATGTTAGCGAGGCATGGCATTCATTGTCATTATGCGGCCAGATTACGATTTAACATGATCAACAGTTCCGTTTCAGTCAACAACAGTCAATAATTACTATGCTTGGGCGGATTTACGACTCGCTACTGATAATCATGCTTAGCTAACTCAACCGAGACATTCGCCAAGTGTGTGTGTGTGCAGACACACTACTCTCAGTACTACTTCTATCCATGTCGACCGTTTCAGTCAGCAGTGTAAGACATTTCGTCATGGTTGTGGTGCAGACCATACTTACTGCCATCGAAACTTCTGGTTAAGTATCTAGTGTACAGACAGTTTGTGGTGCAGATTATATTTCTCGCAACCGGCACTCTTGTTTTAAGTAACTACTGTAAGACATTTCGTGATGTTTGCGGTGCAGATGAGACTTACTACAACCAGCACTTCTGGTTAAGTATCCAGTGTAAGACATTTGTTAGATCAGCGGTGCAGACGAAGGCTTTTTCCATTCAACACTCCACGCGCGCGTCTGTTTCCGTTAACAACGCAAGACATTCGTCAAGTTTTGCATGCAAACAACTACTCCATACGATCAACACAATCATCACATCTAAAAAAAGCAACGATACAGATCGTTCATCACACGTACGCTGTCAACGATCAGCTGCAATCAACGTATCAGTTAAAGGTCAACAATCCAACACACATCAGACTACGACTTTCCGTGGCCAACGCTTCTATTAAAGCCAACGATGCAAAACACCTTTGAGGTCTTGGCCACGGCTAACTGTAAAGCTGATCGATATGGCCCGTCAACATGACCATCCAGAACCCTCTTTGCGTATGTGTTGTCACTGTGTCAATATATCAAACCCATATTCCGTGACTGCACCCCCTATAAACTGCCCACCAGCAAGAACAGATAACTAAACAACCAAAAAAATATATATATATATATATCTCACCGGACGTAATGTGCGAAAAAAACGTTCAGTATCACATCCCCATTTCTCCCACAGAGTGTTCAAAATACCGACATCAAGTTTTTTAGAGACATTCAACAGCGTCACAGTGTGTACAAGATGCCCAAAATTACCTTCAAAAAAAAATATATTGGAATCCACATTTTGGCTCATGTTTTTTTTTTTTTTTTTTTTTTTTTTTTTTTTTTTTGTTTGTTTGTTTTGTTTTTTGTAACAAAAGCCATAACGCAAATCTGATCCGTCGCCTGATGTTGAAGGAAGATGGCACGAGTGCCGATATTCCAAGAGTCAGATAGATTAGACGACCAACAAACAATCGATGCAGACGATCAGTGTCACTGCTCTTGATACAACAGATTCTATGTGAATATACACAGGACGTCAGCTTTGCGTTTCGTTCGCCGGTGCTACTCCCGGTTCTGTTCCAGTGTAATTGCGTCTCTGTCGACGAATAACAATGCACGAAATATTCTGGCAAATACGTAACTTACAAACGTACCTACAGGTGAGAAAGCACAAGGCGTGGAACGAGTGAGAAGATGGAAGGCCTACATACAATGCGTGAGAAAGCGGAAGGCCGGCAGCTGCTGAGAAGCGCAAGGCTTACAATGGGTGAGAAGGTGGACGGCTTTACTTTACAATGCACGAGAATGCAGAGAGCCTGCGATGGGTGAGAAGGCGGAGGGCTTCCGATGGGTGAGAAGGCGGAAGCGTTACAATGGGTGCGAAGGCTGAGGGCTTACAACAGATGAGAAGGCGGAGGGCTTACAACGGGTGCGAAGGCAGAGGGCTGACAACAGGTGCGAAGGCGGAGGGCTGACAACAGGTGCGAAGGCGGAGGGCTGACAACAGGTGCGAAGGCGGAGGGCTGACAACAGGTGCGAAGGCGGAGGGCTTACAACAGGTGAGAAGGCGGAGGGCTTACAACAGGTGAGAAGGCGGAGGGCTTACAACAGGTGAGAAGGCGGAGGGCTTACAACGGGTGAGAAGGCGGAGGGCTTACAACAGGTGAGAAGGCGGAGGGCTTACAACAGGTGAGAAGGCGGAGGGCTTACAACAGGTGAGAAGGCGAAGGGCTTACAACGGGTGAGAAGGCGGGAGGGCATACAACAGGTGAGAAGGTGGAGGCTTACAACAGGTGAGAAGGCGGAGGGCTTACAATTAGGTGCGAAGGCGGAGGGTTTACAATGGATGAGCAGGTGTAAGGCCTGCGATGCGTGAGAATTTGGAGATTACATTGGTTGAGAAAACAGTGGGCCTGCAGTGGGTCACACAGCAGGAGGTTTTACAACGGGCTTGCAGCGGTGAAAAGGCGGAAAGGTTACAACGGCTGAGGTTTACACTGGTTACGAAAATGGAGGGCTTGCGTTGGGGGGGGGAAAACGGCAGGAGGCCTACAGTGGGCGGAGAATACTGAAGGCGCTCGATGGCTGCCTTGGGCGAGAAGGCACCAAGCCTGCAGTGAGAAGATGAGGCCCGCGATACGACGCGGGTGACAAGACTCAAGATGGGAAGGAAGGCCTGTCTTTATGGAACAGTGGTGAGAGATGCCGATGGCAACAGCATCGCCATAACCGGGCCAACGGCACCGCTACCACGGAGTACATATGGCCAACGTCAAAAAATGGTGATACGTGATCTTGCATACACAAACAGTAACGAAAACAATCCATGAAAAAGCCCCCTGTGACGATGAAACGTCTTAAAAGTGTTCGCCCCCCATGTTTGTGCGATCTCCCTGACTGTAACGATCTTTGAGGTTAAACAGATTGCTTCTAGAATAGAACGAGAACAACAACAACAACAACACAAAAAAACTTTCGCAGATTTATAAATCTTTGACTGACCTCCAGGTTAGGATTTGGCAGGTCCTACTAACACGATTATTTGGGGAAAATTCGGTGTCTAGCCACGGGGCTAAACTGGCAGTCAGTAGATGGGTGAAAATTGCGCATTTCTCTTTTCGAGCAGTATATAATTCCCTGTATTGAGTAACGCACGCATCTCCTTTCTTTTCCAAAGTCGGTGCTTGTCACATGATAAGTATTTACCTGCTACACACGTTGTCCAAAAAAGACCAATAAGCAAAGTGTAGAGAGCAAACCCTGTTTCGCATCAGTTTTGT
>JADBJO010022194.1:7500-15000 GCA_016801955.1 Conus betulinus | reverse complement strand
CTCTCTCTCTCTCTCAAGCAAACGGCACCGACTGACATGGACTAAATAACCAAATACAACGATGAATGATCTGCCAGTCTTCACACTTTGTTCCCCAGGCGGTCATCATCATCATCTTCATCATCATCGTCATTATCATCATCATCATCATCATCATCACCAGCAGCAGCAGCAGCAGCATCACCATCATCACCATCATCATCATCATCATTATCATCATCATCACCAGCATCATCATCATCATCATCATCACCAGCATCAGCAGCAGCAGCAGCAGCAGCAGCAGCATCACCATCATAACCATCATCATCATCATCACCAGCATCATCATCATCATCATCATCACCAGCATCAGCAGCAGCAGCAGCAGCAGCATCACCATCATCACCATCATCATCATCATCATCATCATCATTATCATCATCATTATCACCAGCATCATCAGCAGCAGCAGCAGCAGCAGCAGCAGCATCATCATCACCATCATCATCATGAATAATAATAATAATAATAATGTATAATACTTACATAGCGCATTTCTTGTTATACAACTCAATGCGCTTACATCCACCATTTACACTTATTCATACAATATTCATACACACAGCAAAAAGAAAATGCACAATGGCAAACGCACCTACATGCATAAACTGCCTCACCAGACTAGTTGTGGAGGAATTTAGGAGAGACCTAGTCATCTACAGAAGAGAATAGGCTTTTTTGAAGAGGTACGTTTTGAGCTGAGATTTAAAAGAAGAAAGAGTAGGCTGATTACGAAGGTCTTCACGGAGGGAGTTCCAAATAGAAGGTGCTGTAAAACTGAAGGCTCTTTCGCCAACAGATTTCAGAGAACGCTTAGGGATTTTCAAAAGTTTTTGCGAAGAAGAGCGAAGGGTACGAGAGCTTTGGTAGGTGCAGAGAGAAGAAGAGAGATAGTGAGGCAGAGATTCATTGAAGTGGCGGAAAGCAAGAACTGCCAGTTTAAATTGCCACCGATACTGTATGGGAAGCCAGTGCAGTTCGATCAGCAAGGGAGGGATGTGCTCACACCTCCTCCTCTTCATCATTATCATCATCCTCATCATCATCATTGTCATCCTCGTCATCATCATCAGCATCATCATCATCATCATCATCACCATCATCATCATCATCCTACCCCACAGCCAGCCTGAGAGAAGCGGGGCTGGACGGCATGCACCACTGACCTGTTGAGGATCTTGTCCTTGGTGGGGCTGAGGGTGAAGGCGAAGGCCACCAGGAACAGAAGGAACACGAGGAACAGGAACTGGTCCCGGTTGTACACCCGTTCCGCTTCCGGTAAAATCTGCACCGGCCACACGTACACGTTACGACAGATCCCGTGGGGGTGTGAGAGGGGGGTGGGGGGGGGGGGGGCTAGTTGTTGTTGTTGTTGGTGGTGGTGGTGGTGGTAATGGGGCGGTGAGGGGGGGGGGAGAATGATGATGGTGGTGGTGGTGGTAGTGATATTGGTGCGGGGAGGGACGGGGGGGGGGTGGAATGGTGGTGATGATGATGGTGGTGTTGGTGGTAATGGGGCGGGGGAGGGGAGGGAGAATGGTGGTGATGATGTTGGTGGTGGTGATAATGGGGCGGGGAGTGGGGGGGGGATGATGTGATGGTGGTAGTAGTGATAATGGGGCGGGGAGGGACGGGGGGGGGGGGAACGGTGGTGATGATGATGGTGGTGGTAGTTATAATGGGGCGGCGGAGGGGGGTGGAGAATGGTGATGGTGGTGGTAGTGATCATGGGGCGGCGGAGGGGAATAGAATGGTGATGATTGTGAGGATGGTGGTTGCGGTGGTGATAGTGGTGGTGGTGTGTGGTGATGTCGATGGTGGTAGAGCTGTGGGTGATGGGTGTTGGTGCTGATGGCTGTTGGTGTGGGGGAGGGGGAAGGTTGAGGGGGAGGGAGAAGGACGGATGGGGATTGGCGAGGTGGCGGCAGAAAGTTAGTCAAGAGAAACGGCAACACCAAGAAATACGTCCAGGCGGGTGAACTCCTTTTGATGTTGTTTTGTTGTTTGTTGTTGTTGTGTTGTTGTTGTTGTTGTTGTTGTTGTCTGTTTGTTTGTTTGTTGTTGCTTCTCCTTCTTCTTCAGGAGAAAGCCGGACTAATCTGTAAGTGTTTTCAGTGTGAGTTCCATTTTTCAGCCCACAGGCCTTTTCAGGGCTTTCTCACAGAGACACACACATCCTGTGTTGAAAAACAACAACAACAACAATAACAACAATAATAGCAATAACACAACAACAACAACAGCAACAACAACAACAGGCAACACCAGACGCAACGTAACAAGCCGCACAATATGCGCCTTGTTCCTAACATTCTACCTAAACTGTTGACATCGTTAACACAGATCAGACAAGGCCATGTCCGAAGAGTCGTAACAGTTGTGAAAGTAGCAGCAGCAGCAGCAGTAGCAGCAGTATTAGTAGTAGGTGTAGTAGTGGTATCTCATAGACGTGTGTTGTTGCTTGCAGTGACAATTGTGATGATAATAATGATTATAATACTAGCAGGAGAAATAGCAGCGATTTTCAGAATGACTCAAAACTGACCGGGAAAAAAAAAAAGGGAAAAAAAAGGAGGAGGGGAAGTAATTCTGCATGAAAACGTCAACCGTCAACACACACTTAGAACGCTCCCCTATTGGAAAATACTTATAATATTTCTATCAACTTTATTTGCGGGGGACAAAGACAAAGAAAGAGTGGTGGAGGTGGATAAGATATGGCGGAGATGGGGGGGGGGGGGGGGGGGGGGGGGCGGGCGCGGGGGGGGGGGGGGGGGGGGGGGGGGGGGGGGGGGGGGTGGGGGGGGGGTGGGAAGCAAAGGATTTTTTTTTTTAAACTACTTTCATGCGTTTTGACTTTAATTGATTAGTTAGTTGTTGGTTATGAGTATTTTGTTTTATGTTAATCGTCACTTATGACTTATGTAAAGATATTCATACACTTACACCTCCACAACTCGCTCACACACACTGGCACACATACTCACACACACACTCACACACACACACACACACACACACATTCGCGTGCACGCGCACCCATACGTCCATACATATACAGATGTACACATTACGTGCACGCTCGCAATTACTCCGTACACCTTCACCTTTTTTTTGTTTGTATGTTTGTTTTTTTTGTTTTTTTTGTCTAATATCACGAATAGTGGATAGACGTTAAATTAAACACACACACACACACACACACACACACACACACACACACACACACACACTGACTGAAACCAATTTATTGTCAGATTAACTCAAAGTTGTACTGACAACACACACACACACACACACACACACACACACACACACACAAACACACGACCATGCCGGCTCAATACAGAAATTCAATAGGGTGTAAACACCTTAAAATGAATTATGAATGAGAGAGAGAGAGAGAGAGAGAGAGAGAGAGAGAGAGAGAGAGAGAGAGAGAGAGAGAGCAGTCTACTGATCGAATTCCAGGTTGCCATGGAGACCTGGTAAGGCGGACGCTGTCACGACTCCCAGCTGTGTCGCTGTACATTATTGTTGGAGAGACTTCATTGTTCATCAGGCCCCGCACTTACCACCATTTCCACTGTAGCCGCTGCCGGTGCAGGTCAAAATTTTGAATTTACCACGGTAAACAAAAAAAAAAAAAAAAAAAAAAAAAAAAAAATGAATGAACAAATAAAATGATAATAATAACAAAAAAAATAGTAATAATGATAATAATATTTTTAAGAAATAATAATGATAATGGCAATTATGATGAGAAATCATAATAATGATAGTAATGATAACAACAATAATGATAATAATAACAATAATGGTAATGATGATGATGATGATGATGATGACATCAATAAAAAATAATAAAAATGATGATAATGAGGATGATGAGGATGATGATGATAACATCAATGAAAATAATGATGATGATGATGATGATGATGATGATGATAATCATGATGATGATGGTGATGATGATGATGATGATGATGATGATGATGATGATGATGTTGATAGTAATAGCAACAACAACTATGAGGACGATGATGATGACAAAATAATGAATGATAATAACAACAATGAAAATAATTTTCTTTTAAAAAAAAAAAAAAAAAAAAAAAAAAAAATGAATCCAATCAATCATGCTGCACAAGTTTAATCCAAAATGGATTCATTTTCAAAGATTAAAATTCAAAATATACCGGACTGCTATATTTGCCCCCGGTGACACTGTGTGTTAGGTGCTTTGGAAATGAAGCAGTGTAACGCAGAGGGACCCAACACTGTATTGTTTGCTTTTCTTTCGTAATAAATACATTTACTACAACCTCTGTGTGTGTGTGTGTGTGTGTGTGTGTGTGTGTGTGTGTGTGTGTGTGTGTGCGCGCGCGCGCGCTTTTTGCAAATTTCTTTCTGACCTCTCTTCCGTGCCCCCTTACTGACATATTCAACACATAGCTTGATATCGTGGTAAATGTTAATAATGTTATTTCATGCTAGAAAAAAATAGTCAGCAGTTAACACACACGTCGACTACTTAACTTAAAAACATACAAAACGCAGTTAACATGTCCGTGCGAGCGAATGTTTGTAAACAGAAAAGACAGAAAGAGTGTGTGCGTGTGCTACAGGATGAATGTAAGAGATTATCAAAACATGAAGAACTGGGGTGATAAGCTAACAAACTAACTACATACTGCTTATCTGGGAAAACTGTAAGTGGCACAAAAATACTATTAATGTTAAATTAAAATGAGCTTTTCACGTATAGGACTGATAAAACGCAATGAATAGTTTTTACGTTGTCATCTCTTAACTGCCAGGGCCTAGCCGATTTTGGAAAAAGGAGAGACGTTTTTCAATACTTAAGGCAAAAACAATACTCCGTATACTTTCTTCAAGATACACATTTTTCGTCAAAATTAGAGAACGCCAGATTAGAGCAGAATGGAGGTATGAGTGCATTTTTTTCGTCAAACAATAGCAGATCTAGAGGTGTAGCTATTTTACTAAACAACAATTTCGAATTCAAGATAGAAAAAACCATGAAAGACTGTGGGTGTAACTACATAATCCTTAGTAATAAACACTATGGGAAAACAAATAGGATTGGTAAACATATACGGACCAAACAGGGATGATCCACTTTTTTCTCTAACTTGCAGAACCAAATCGAAGAGTTATATGTACCGAATATCATTATTGCTGGAGACCGGAATCTTGTGTTAAATCCTAATTTAGACTATTGCAACTACAAACACGTCAATAATGTTAAAGCACAAGAAAAGGTATTCGAAATAATGTCAGATTTAGAATTAGTAGACATATGGAGAGAATCTAATCCAGAAATTCTTCGCTGCACTTGGAGACGATTAAATCCCTTTCAACAAAGCCGTTTAGATTTTTTTTTTTTTTTTTTTTTTTTTTTTTTTTTTTTGGTCTCTGAATCATTTCTTTCCAATGTGAAGAATGCTGACATTCTCTATGGTTATCGAAGTAATCATTCTCTTATAACAATAGAAATCATACGTAAAAAAGAAGAACGATCCAAAACTTATTGGAAATTCAATTCCTTGCTTTTAGAGATAAAAAATATGTTGAAACTTGTTAAGGAAACTATACAAATTGTAAAAGAACAATACGCGGTTTTAGTTTATGTAAGAGAAAAAATTAGATTTATCCCGAATCATGAAGTTCAATTGAGTGTAACCGACCAATTATTTCTTGACACCCTTTTAATGGAAATAAGAGCGAAAACCATAGCATATTCTATCAAAAAGAAAAGAGATCAAAATAAAGGAAGAAAATCTAGAGAAAGAGATACAATACTTGGAAGCAAAGCAAAAGAAAAGTGACAGTGACAGAGTTTGTTTAGAGGAAAAAAAAAAAAAAATGGAAGATCTAAGAAAAGCTAAAATGATGGAATTATCATCAGATCAAAAGCAAGGAGGGCATCTCAAGGAGAAAAGGTGACGAAATATTTCTGCTCTCTTGGAAAAAAAGACATTCTGTCAGCAAACAAATGTCAAAATTAGTGACAAATAAAGGGACGCGTTTTGTTAGAAACAAAAAGAAATGTTAGATGAAAACCACATCTTTTTATGAAAAACTTCACGAAGAACGAAGAACTCAGGATATTAATCTAAATGACTATGTTACAGCTTTACCAAAATTAGAAAAAGAAGAAGCTGACAAATTAGAAGGAATTATAACTAAGAAAGAAGCAGCACAAGCAATAGAAAATATGAAGAATGATAAAAGCCCAGGATCGGATGGCATGACGGTTAATTTTTTCAAGTTCTTTTGGCAACAGATAGGGGATTTTGTAGTTCACTCCATTAATGAAGGTTTTTATAACGGGAAAATGTCTATAACGCAGCGGGAAGGCATAATAATATGTTCACCGAAAGGTGATAACCAAGGGAATATTTGAAAAAATTGGCGACCAATTACACTATTAAAATGTGGCATACAAAATTGGATCAACATGCATAGCAAACCGCATGAAAACCATACTACCGAAAATTATAAATGAAGATCAACAAACAGGCTTCGTACCAGGAAGATATATTGGAGACAGTTTAAGAACTTTATACGACATGATGCATTATTTAGAAATAAGGAAACTTGCCCGGATTACTTGTATCAATTGATTTTGAAAAAGCTTTCGACTCAGTAGATTGGAATTTCATGAAAAAAGTATTAAACAAATTTGGGTTTGGAGATGACATATGTACATGGGTATCTGCATTTTATAACGATATCAGTCTTATGTTATAGTAAATGAGAAAATGTCAAGACATTTTGAAATACAGAGAGGATGTCGTCAGGGTGACCCATATCTCCGTATCTTTTTATACTTGTGTGCCGAAATCCTGGCATGCAAAATTCGTAAAGATGAAAATATCAGGGGATAAAAATATCAGACACCGAATTTAAAGTAAATCAGTTTGCTGACGACACCACTTTCACTTCAGAAGGAGACAGAGCATCTTACGAAAAAACTGTTCGAAAGGTTAAACGGATTTGAAAATATATCTGGCCTAAGACTAAATTTTGAGAAAACTACAAAACGTTTGGCTAGGAACAGAAAAAAATCAGCAAAGAGACATCTATACCACAAACATATGCAATGGAATCCCCAAAATTTAAAAATTCTGGGACTCTGGTTTTCAAACGAGATAACAAATTTAACAGAGATTAATGTAAAAGATAAATTTGCTGAAGTTATGACATTGTTTAAAATCTGGGCAAAAAGAACATGTACTCCTTTGGTAGGGTTGCGGTACTTAAGTCTTTGATTCTTTCAAAATAATCTTCTTATGGATTCTGCTCCCTAACCCACCGGAAAATGAGTTGAAACAAACTGCAAAAAAAATGTGCTTCGAATTGTGGGTGGGGATGGCAAAACAGACAAAATAAGGCGACAATATTCAGTGCAAAATGTTGAGCAAGGGA
>JADBJO010022194.1:0-2500 GCA_016801955.1 Conus betulinus | reverse complement strand
TCACTCACACCACACACACGCGCTCTCTCCGTCTCCCTCGCCCATCCATCATCTCTCTCGAACTCTCTCCCTGTCTCAGTCCTCCTCTCTCTCAAGTGTCACCACACCCACACACACACAGCACGCGCCTCGCTGCGCGCGAGAGCGCACATAGAAAGACTGTATGTTGTATCTGTCTGTGTGTCAGTATTGGTGTGTGTGCACCCGTGTGTGCGTCGCGTGTGTGTGTGTGTTCGAGTCGCTCCAGGGTGTCTAGAGAGATAAGATGAGAAAGAGAGAGTAGTGGTCCTCTGTTGTGTGTGTTGTGTGTGTGGTGTTGTGTGGTGTTGTGTTGTTTGCCTCTGTCTGTCTGTCCTTCTGTTCTGTGTCTTTGCCTGTCGTGTCTATGGTGTGTGTGTGTGAGAGAGAGGAGAGGGTAGAGGCAGAGGAGAGGGAGGAGTCGAGAGTCCTGGGATTCTGTCTGGTCTGTCGGTTTGGTGGAGTTTTTGCTCCGGTCTGTGTCTACGGTGTGTTTGTGTGTGTGTGGTGTGAGGGAGAGAGAGGGAGAGAGGCGAGAGAGAGAGGGGCGAGAGGGAGAGAGAGAGAGAAGCCGAGTGGAAACACAGTCCGATTAGCGATCCCGATCCAGGGTAAGTGTTTGTGTTGCGCGCGCGCTCGCCAGTGTGTGTGTGTGTGGTGTGCTGTGTCGTGGTGTGCCGGTGGTGTGTGTGTGTGTGGTGTGCCGTGCGTACACACACACCACACACCAAACACCCACAGACACACACACAGACAAGGAGAGAGAAGAGGCGATGGGGGGGAGAGAGAGAGAGTGGGAGCGAGGAGAGCCAGTGAGAAACCACAGTCCGGATTATCATCGATCCAGGGTAAGTTTGATGTGCCGCGAGCGCGCGGTGTGTGTGTGTGTGTGGTGTGTGTGTGGTGGGGGTGTGGGTGTGTGTGTGCGTGCGTTAACACAGGACCCAACAACACACTTGTGTGTGCACACACCACACCACAGGACAAGCGCGCGTTGCGCGCGGTGCGCATAAACGTTGTTTGAGTGTTGTGATTGTGTCGGTGTCCGTAGTCGTGTTTTTGCACATTGAAAGAATGTGGTCGATGTGTTTGGTCGCTCGAAAATCGCTCTCAGGGTGAGAGAGAGAGGAGAGTGTCTGTCTGTCATGTCTGTCTGTCTGTCTGTGTCTTTGCCTGTCTGTGTTCTCTGTGTGTGTGTGTGGTGTGTGTGTTGTGTGTTGTGGTGTGTGTGTGTGTGAGAGAGAGAGAAGAGAGAGAGAGAGAGAGAGAGGAGAGAGCGCCCATGGAAACACAGTCCGATTATCCGAATCGATCCAGGGTAAGTTTTTTGTGTGCGTGGTGCTGTGTGTGTTGTGTGTGTGTGTGCGTGCGTGCTCGTGCGTGCTGTGCGTGCGTGGAGGGGGTCTTGTGGGGACTCAGTACGGTTGTCCGATCGCTGGCATGGCGCTGGCGGCGCTGGGTAAGCGGCGAGACCAGCAGCAGGCTATAATTAGTATAAAAAACCAGATCTGGTGACTGTCCGCTACACTTTCACAAGCCCACATGGCCGAAGGCAACGCGGATTGCAACCGGTGTAAACCGAATCCATTTTAACTCCGCTTCCACTTTTTCAAACTCCCGGGAGTTAGATATTAGCACGTGCCAATTTGACCTCCCCGGGAGTTAAAACAAACCACGCCAGATTGACGCCAGAATTACTTTCGATCAAGAAATGTTGATCCAGACCTGACTCCAGGGGAGTAAAAAAAAAAATAGAAGGGGGGAGGCGGGAGTTATCCTGAGCCTGATGCTAGGGACTGCCTCCCCCCACCCACCCCCCCCCCCCGCCACCCCCACCCCACCGGAACACACCACACATTACCACACTGCAAAGAGACATTTGACACATGACACTTGAAAAACTTTTACTTGACAAGGATAAAGATCTTACGCTAACATAAAAGCCTGTTAATCAATCTGTCCTTTGAAAACACTAATAACATGTAAACAAAGTCTGACTAGAAGCATACAGAGAGAGAGAGAGAGAGAGAGAGAAGAGAGAGGAGAGAGGAGAGATGGAGAGAGAGATAAGGAGAGGGGGGAGAGAGAAGGGAAAGGAGAGAGAGAGAGGAGAGAAGGAGGTGGGTATCAATACATAAAGAAGAAAACTCCAAAAAAGAGAGAGACAGGGGGGGAATGGGGGAGACACTAGAGACGAGGACACTGAGATAAGATAAACAAATAGACAGGCAGACAGATTACAGAGCAAAGAGAGAGGGAGAGCAGACAACAAACAGACAACAGCAAAAAAGGGCCAGACAGACAAGCAAGGATAGTGAGAGTAATGGAGACTGACAGAAAGTTGGGGGGGGGGGGGGGAGGGATGGAGGGGTAGACAGACAGAGGGAGGCGAGGAGAGAAGGAGGGAGGAAGGGGGGGTGTATATGAAATGTTTATTTCTCATATCATGACTAACCACATAAAAAACTGAATGTTTTTTGGG
>JADBJO010022193.1:7500-28304 GCA_016801955.1 Conus betulinus | reverse complement strand
TCTAGCATAGATAAGGTAGATAGGATGGATGCAAGAGTGGGCCGAGGGTGGTGGGTGGGGGCTGGGGGGTGGGGGGATGGGCGGCTTAGTGCTTGGCACAAACACGAGTGTGTCAGGGCTGGTGATGTTCAGGTTAAAACCTGCATGTGTAAAATGAAAAGCAGATATCTGGCAGCTCCAAGCTTTGTTCTGCTACCTAATTTTTTTTTATTTTTTATTTTTTTACTGTGGTTAAAATGGCGTCCAAAAAAGAATTCCAATATCTCTAATTCTGTTAGTGAAAGCCTATCTATGTAGGTTACTTTGAAAAATGCTTTTTTTTTAAATGAAAAACAATTTTTTTTTCATTAGAATTTTAGAGTTAGAGTAACTCACTGAAAACAGGTTATTTGTGGTTTGTGTATCATAATATCCATGTAAATTCTGAAGGTCTGCCTCTTGCTCATCCATACTCTACGCTAAGCAATCCAAGCTATTTCCACTTTTCTTCATCAAGAAATTAAGGGACCCAAGCGAATGTTATTCTGGCAAATCTCCTGTGTTCCAGCGCTATATACTTCTTCAAACTTTTGAGACCAAACCACATTCTCACATGTCAGAACTGCTAAATAAGATGTAAAGAGTATGATGTTATTCTAGAAATTCTGAAGTAAACTGTCAAAATACAGATTAATAGCACCCAAAAAATCTTTCTCTCTTCTGTTAAGTAAGCATCCAGCAAGGGTTGTTGTAATCGGGATTTCTTCTTTTTACAAATCTAATATTTCTTTTTTTAACCAAATTTTTAATCTTGGACATTTTCAAATGATAAATTCTACTGGTTTTTTATTTGCTTCTAGTCCTGCTGTGGCATCCATAGGCGGCTGGTTGCCTCAGGAAAACATGACCTTTGACTATTCAACAGAATTTCCCAAACTTAAGTCCACTTCATTTACTTTTGGCTACAATCTGAAGGTTTATTTCCGCTTCCAGCATCACGCACACTGTTGTAAGGCCTACTGTCGTCCTTGAAAATTTCTGTACAACAGTTGATAATACCTGGCACGTCTTCGCAAAGTTCATGAACAAAATAGGTCCCCAAACACTGCATTTGTGTGCTCGGAACTTACTTCCACCAACACTCACATACTAGGTTCTGAGCCATTCCAACAATTTGTCTGAAAACTCAACCCCGTCTCTTGTGTAGGACTTTGTCGAATGCCTTCTGGAACTTCCAAGTTCACAACACCGATCAGTAGCTCACGATTTGTCATCATTACCTGATCAGTTAGTGTACACAGCTGATTGGGCACAATTTGGTTGCACACAATCTGCCCAGTGTAAACTCCGAATAGCAGGCAGATGACAAGTTACAAGAAAATAAATGTTTTACTGATTTTGTGATTGTTTTTCTTTTGAAGGAAACCTCTGGTGTGTTTATACAATCGCTTCACTCGATTTTACTAAGAAAGTGATCGTAAAACATCATTTGAATGCAATTTCTTCAAGTAAAATGAAATTCTAGAGATCTTCACTCGATTTTACTTAGAAAGTGATCGTAAAACATCATTTGAATGCAATTTCTTCAAATAAAATGAAATTCTAGAGATCCATGTATCCCTATTTTATGTTGCTGGCACTATTAATCGCGGTAGGATACATTCCTTTTAATTTGCAATAAGCACACATGTGCACACACATACACACACCACAACCAAGCACATACATGTAATTCAAAAGCTATATATTTATGTTTTATTTCATGATGCACATTAGTGTGGTTCTTTGTGTTTGGAAAAAAAAATCATGGAATGCAGACAAACTAAAAAAAAAAAAGCAAAAAGTACACAAACACACATAAACCACCATCTGGTCCATGTTCTCTCTCCTCTTTCATAATTATACTCAAACTTACTCTTCATGCAATCATATACAACATCAGTTGTGGAGGAACTCAAAAACATATGGAAAGCGATTTTGTGTGCATTTTTCATCTAATCATGTATGTTTCAAAGCTTTGATATAATAATTATGCTGCAAGCATGTTAATCATGGGGGGGGGAGACACACAAATCATATTTTCTAAAAAAAAAAAAAAATCACAACTTTTTTGTCATCTGTCCTGCTTATTTTCACACATTAAAATTTGCTTCTCTCTCTCCAAACTTTTAAAAAGAGTATGTCTTAATTAATACCCTTCAACTCCCCACTCTTGGAAAAAAAACAACAAACCCCAAAAGCCCTTTCCCCAAAACAAACAAACAAAAAAAACAAACAAAAAAAAAAAAAAAAAAAAAATGAGAAGGAGACATCTTTAGCTGCTTGTCTGCACATTTTCTCGTAGCTGTTTTATGGGTCTTACTGGTAAGTTATATTTGAATGATTTTTTTTTCAATGAATCTTGAAACCTGAACAACTGACATCAAGATCAGTTTGGGTGACGTGGAGAACTCTGGAAAATGCAAAAGCATTGATAATTGTTGTGCACATGTTAATTAATACACACCTGATTTCAGTATCAGTTACTTTGCTTGAGATTCATTACACAATCTTTAACCTCAGCTTTCTTACATGAATGTCTTTCATAATGAACGACATGCATGGTCCATTAAAGTCAATTCAAATGCATCAAGAGAATGATAGATGTGGCAGTCGTGGCTAGCTGAAATGAAAAGAGGTTTAGAGAGATCTACTACAGCTCTTTTGTTTTCAATTCTGTGTTTCTAATTCATATTAATGTTGCAGAAAACCCTATCAATTTTGTTTTTCTTTTTAATTTATGTTAATGTTGCAGCAAGTCCTATAAATTTTTTTTTTTTTTTTTATTCATGTTGATGTTGCAGAAAGTCCTATAAATTTCTTCTTTTTTTTATTCATGTTTATGTTGCAGAAAGCCCTATCAATTTTGTTTTCTTATTCATGTTAAAGTTGCAGAAGAAAGCCCTATAAATTTTGTTTCTTATTCAATGTTTTATGTTGCAGAAAGCCCTATAAATTTTGGTTTCTTATTCATGTTAACGTTGTTGCAGAAAGCCCTATAAGTAACACAACTGTGTATATTTCAAAATGCATCAACTTTTATCACAAACAGAGACAGCCTACAACAACAATAATCTCCAAGGTCAAAAAGTAAATTACCGCACAACCACTAGTACATGTTAATCGCTTATTTTCAGTTTAAAAACATGTAACATTCATAACTCAGCTGATATTTTGTCACCACAACTGTGCAGCTGTAATGGAAGAACACACCTCTCTTGTGCCCCTCTATCTCACTTTCAGATGAAACGGAAAAAAAAAAAAAAAAAAAAAAAAAAAAAAAAAAAACTTCTGGATGGAAAACTATCAAGATTTCTTAATTATGCATTCATTTTTTTTCCCTCTTTGACTGTAAGCATGAAAAAAAAAAAAAAAAAAAAAAATCCAGTACAAAGCGGGCGAAAACTGAAATACTAAACAGATCTGTCTTAGAAGGGTACCACAGAAAAATATAACCATTGACAAGACAGCCGCAGTCAAATTCCATGTAAACAGAATGAATCAAATACAGAAATGTATCCCTTACATTGTACATCTTGGACTATGCCTTTCTCTTTCAACAGATTGACATGTACAGATGTACTGAGCAGCGAAACAGTAAATCATGTCAACACAGACAACCAACACTAATTAATTAATGCAGTTAGAAACTGGAGCACCTCAACCACCTTGAGGACATTTCTGACAGACTTGTTATGATAGAACAGCAAACAAACAAACAAACAAACAAAAAGTGAAATATCACAATACACAAGACAGTCACAATCTTTGGGGACAATGACCTGTACACAACATATCCCATATGATAATGTGATTGTTATAATGATGTCTACAATGTTCTCAAATCACTACTACGATAAATACAGTGAACCTTTGACCCCCAACCCATGCTCTCCCTTGTCGTGTGCCTCTTGATGCCTCCTTCACTTGAAAAAAAAAAAAAAAAACCAGAAAGGAAACATACTTGTTTTCTTTTCTCCCCCCCACCCCCCACTCCCCCTCTAACACTACTCTAATTCACCTCAGGTACATAGGCTAATCTTTTATGAATAGATTAATTGAGCTAACATTGAAATGCATAGATTGTTCCACTTTGCTCTGTTGGTTGTGATCCTTTATGGCCGTTTCATTTTCGTTCATGTTCTGTTTGTAGTTCAGCTACTACATCACTGATTGCATATTGTCTGTGTTAGTTACTATGCCAGTAATTGTATATTATTGTCTTTGTCTGTTTGTTGGTCTATTCTTTTTGCATTTTCAGGATGAAATCTTTCTCCAGGATGTTATGTGTTTGAAAGCCCTGAAAAAAGTTCTAAAATTTATAAAGGGGGGTGTACAATCACCTTAGGGGGTTTTAAAAACTCTGGCCCCTGTTTGTTGGGCAAGTGCGGCTGTACAGGCAGCTAGGACTTGTGTTGTGAATGCTTGTACACATCTGTTCTTTCCTTCGTCCTTCTCCTTGCTCCCTCTTACATCAATGACACAACAAACAGGATCACAACATATAAACGTACTGAATTATGATTTACATGTATGGAGGAGAGAGCCCCAAAAATAATATGTATATTCAGTACAAGCTACAACCTTCAGCAGACGGGGGGTGGCATAAATAGCGTGAACAGTATTGTGAGAATCACTTGCACAATGATCTGATAAGTATATCAACTTTTGCACATAGTTACATAAGAGACCAAAAACACCTTTAAGAAACTTGAAAAATACACTGGATGTGTTCTTTATCCCACCCATTTTATCCCATACAAATATAAGCAGTATAACTCTTGCCATTGCTGTATATGGAAAGATGGAGAGACAGGGAGAGGGAAAGAGAGAGTGAGTGTGTGTGTATGTGTGTGCATGCATGTGCATGTATGTGCATGCATGTGCGTGCAAACATGTGTGTATATGAATACTGAATCCAGATACAGAATTAAACACATTCAACAAATACCTTGCAGGGGTTTCTTCTGCCTGACACATGGCGTTTTCACTAAACCTATATGATAGCTGAATCTGTATTAGTGACGACATTTGAATGCACAACTTCCAGTTCAACTTTTCCATGGAGAATGTCATAAGGTTTGGCGGCTGACCACAAACGATGCACGCTGGACTTGGGCAAGCAGGAAAGCAGTTACCCCCTTAATCAACAAATTTCATGAGACATGATCTGATAGAGCTCAATACAATATCCTTAAACTAAAATTGGGTGCAGACACCTTTCTCCTATGTCAGAAGCTCTGACAAAGGGCAAAGTGAATGTTACATAAATGTTCATCTATGTAATTCTGTTCAACAGCTGGCAGGCTGACTGTTGGAGGAAGCACGTCTTGTCCATAGAGTAATCATTCACTGAAACCATTTTGTGTAACAAATGCCACAGCCAGGAAGTACCTTTCTTTTAATTTTCATCTTATGCTTCCTGCCACTTATTTTGTGTATGAATTCACTAAAAAAAAAAAGTGTTACTCACTTATAATAGCCCCAAATAATTTCTTGACCTAGCTTACACGGCTCTGTTTCAAAGGAAATCATGAATCGGTGGAATAGTGGACCAAAAATTGGGGAGGTCCACTTCTCTCGCATGACCAAGCAATCGCAAACCCCTATTCTCCAAACTGCCTCTGCTTGGGCACCAATTTACTTACAAGCACAAAGACAGGCATGAGGTCCTCACGTCTGTGTCTGTGCAAGGTGATTTGGTACCTTTTAGTTCAAAGATAGATCTGGTGTGCAAAATGAGGCGACTGCAGGCGGAAATCGAAACAAGTCTGAAAAATCATTGATAAAGCTCCGCCCCAAAACGTAGACAAATGGATCACAAGACAAAACACGACACGCTTTGACCTCTTAGGTCTTCTTCAGGCAAGATACACAACACTCACCACAACGACAATGAATGAGCTATCATTCGCCTATCTTGCGCCAAACTGGATGAAGATAAGCGATCGCTAATTCATTTTCTTTGTCCTGAGTGCTGTGCATCTTGCGTGAAGAAGACCTAACAAGCTCGAAACATGTTGTTTGTTTTGTCTTGTGATTCGTTTGTCTACGTTTTTTTTTTTTTTTTTGAAGCTTTATCAATAATTTTTCTAATTTATACTGAAATGAAACAAAGGATTACATGACTGTGTCATCACAAATATCTGAACAGAATGCCTGTAATACAAATCAGCAAACAGGTGGAAAAAAAAATACCAGCATGGATAGTGGCACAGAATAATCTGGAATGAACAATTCTGCAAAACTGGACCCCTCTCCCTGTTCCCGTCACTCAGATCAGTTCATGGCTGCTTCAAATCAGCTTGCTTTATGTCAAGAAACCAAATGAAATGAGACATAAACAACAAGCCAAACGCGCGCATGCGTAACTAAACATCCGCATCACACATCTGTTGAGAATCCCTGTAGCTGAGTGCTGAGTGGATAAACGGTTATGGAGTTGTACAGTAGTAAAATGGCAACAATGGAATATTCTCCCCTCGAAATATCAGAGAAAAACATGAAGAAAGGTGAGAAAGAAGATGAAAGAGCTCATATGACACTACACAAATAACAAGACGATGTGAAATTATAACATACTGAGATTGGGAGGGAGAGAGTGAGATGACTTAAAAAGTGGAGGAAAGGGGGGAAGACAAGAAAAACAAAAAAAAAAACATCCGACACATATCAAGCAGCAAAACACTGATTTCCGCAGAAGCACTGCTCATTATAGAAGACATCACACACACTGCTTGTTTTAAGACAAAAGGTGGCACCAAAATTAAACCATTGTTCTTTTAAGATTTCTTTTTTTTTCTATTGTTCATGCTACAAAAACATGGGAAAAAAAACATATCTGGGTGATTTCAAAGCTCTTGTGTGATTTGGGGACCACAAATGGGGGAAAAATGACGAAAATGGAAAAAAAAAAAAAAAAAAAAAAAAAAAAAAAGACGGTTCATAACAAGAACTGTATTTTCTATCATAGCAGACATGTTAGTCACTTGAAACATGACTTTTCTTGTTTTGCTGAGCTACAGTAAATGGCAATTTGAATTTTTCAAATAGAGAATAGCAAATGATAAGTGCTGTTCTGACTTATAAATAAATGTACTTGCAAGCAGAAATCATTTCCGATCAAAAGAAAAAAAATTACCAAGCTAGCTAGTCTGGTATTTTGTTCCTTGCACATCAACCGTAGTCAAAAAAAAAGCGATTTTAAAGAAAACACAATGTTTGAAAATAAAGAAGTTGAGCAATGTTCACAGACACCTCCTTCAAATAAAGTCATTTTTTTATGAAGAAACATGTGAAAATAGACAAAATAAACACCAAAGATGTTTTCAACTTTCTTTGAGCACTTTCTTGAGCACAAAAAAACACATAAAACCCAAAACGTGATTTTTGAAAGAAAATGGTCAAAATTTCGTGCCACCTCTCCTCCCCTTAAGTCTGACTGCTGCAAAACCCCACACGACGACTATTCACCACCGCTATGAAAACCTGACGGCTTCTCTATCTGAGAAATGATCAACACATTCACTAACAACCCTTCAGGTACTTTCAGGGCAAACCTTCTTCAAATATTTCTGAGAAATGAAAACAAACCCCATGAAATCACAAAACAACGAAAACCACAACAACAAAAGTAGGACAATCAACAGTAAGACCAATTTATCAACCATGATTCTCAACCAATACCATTGCTGTCTTTCACAAAGAGACTCTACAAAAAAGCAGACAGTTTCTTCATCCCATTGGTCACTTCAAGCAGTTCCCATGCATGGGATGGGGGAACCGAAATAATATATAAAGATCAAAACAGGTGGTCTTTGTATGATCACTCATAGGACGTCACAAGCAAAAAAAAAAAAAAAAAAGAAGAGAAAAAGATGAAACGGGGTGACCTATAAAATCCTAAATCAATCTACCTACAGTTGAAGTGTGCATGCAATTATGTGTGTGTGTGTGTGTATGTGCATGCTTATGTGTGTTGTGTGTGTGTGTGTGTGTGTGTGTGTGTGTGTGTGTGCATATGTCTGCGTGCGCAAGCACCTGTGTGTGTGTCGGTGGACATCAGTGAAATGATGGACACAGCCAGCGATGTAGAAGGGCACCGTTCCCAATGCTTTGCTTATTTCATGACCCCACTAAGCACCTTGTATGAAGAATCTGTTTCACTTTTATTCAGTCTATCAAGCATAACTGGAATCCATTTTCACCACAGGAATTTTGACTTGTATTTAAATGTTGGCTGCACTGTGACAAACTAACACTTGCGTCTGCAACCTACACAACAATGGACAATAGGGACATTCCGCATACTAAAAAAACCCGTGTCTGCGGTTACACAAGACTTGGATGGTGGGTACATTCAGACAAACTACAACTCTGTCTGCAATTACTTTGGAATACACAGTGGGTACATTCAGACAAACTGACACTGTGTCTGCAGTTACATAGGACAGGACAGTGCCGACATTCAAAGAAACCCAGACTGTCTTACCCACTGTCAGGCAAGCTAACACCGTGCCTGCAACTACACAGGGCCAGACAATGGGGTACATTCAGACAAACTACCACTCTGTCTGCAATAATATAGGAACAGACAGGGGGCACATTCAGACACACTAACACCAAGCCTGAAATTACACAGGATTGGACAGTGGGTACGTTCAGACTAACTAACACTATGTCTGCAACGATATTAGAACAGACAGTGGGTAATTTTCCATCTTTTGGACAAATGAAATTGTTATCCCTTATCCGTTAAATTCAGATAAACTAAACTTCTTTGTAACAACACAGGAATAGGCAGTGGGCACAAACTAGCACTGCATCTGCAGTAACACAGGAATAGACAGTGGGTAGGCTCAGACAAACTAAAAAAATCTTGTCCGTAACAACAAGCATAGACAGCCAGTATGTTCTGACAACCACACTGTGACTTGACCCGCTGTCAGACAAACTAATCGCTGCCTCTGCAATAACACAGGAATACACAGTGGGTACATTCGGACAAGCTAAAACCATATGTGTAATAACAGGACTAGACAGCAGTACATTCAGACAACTAACACTGTGTCTGCAATAAGACGGGGGAAAAGACACAGCAACCACCTACAAACTATCACTGTGTCTGCTATAACGCAGGAATCGACACTGGGTACCCTTCATACAAACAGTGTCTCCACTGTTAACAAACGGTGGATGCTGTGTCACTGCAATGGCAAGAAGTCTTTCTTCTTAACACTCGGTGAAAATCAATACGAAGTTTTCTGCTTTTAACACCCTGAACATTCTTTATTCTCTGGATCTTGTGGTTCAAATCTGCGGAGACAATAACGATGGATTGGCGGCACGTGGGGAAAAATGGACTGGATGGTATGAGATAGGCCTGGAATGAAAGGACTAACAGAGGTCAGAGCACAAAGAGGTTGTTTTTTAAAAAAAAAAAAAAAAATCGGCAGTTCTTCATCTATGAGTGATAAATGCTAACTACAGAACACCTTTTCACATGGAGTGGCATCAAAGAATAATAATATAATAAAAAAAAGATGGTGGGGGGGGGGGGGGGGGGGAAACAAGGTATACCCAGCAAATGAGGCAGCAACGCGGAGTATAAAAGAATGTAAGATCACAAAGCAAAGTACAAGTCCAGTAGCAGAAAGACTACATTTCTTGGCACATTCTCCTGTAGTCTGGAATGTGGTTTGTAAAAAAAAAAGAAAAAAAAAAAGAAAAAAAAGTTTCAGGCACTACAGAAAAGGAAAACAAGATTCCAAATGAAAAGACTGAATGGAAAGGAATCGGTGACACCCCCACCGACAAAATTCACAAGGGATGTTTTGCATTCGGCTGTAGAAAAATGGACGCTCTTTACATATGTGAAATGAAGACCACATCATCTTCCCCTCTCCCCCCCCACCCCCCTCTCTCTCTCTTTTTTTATCTAAACACACACACTTGTGCACACACACACACACACAATCATATTTATCTCCACACACACACACACACACACACACACACACACAATCATATTCATCTTTAAAACTGTGAACTCTCTCACAAACTAACGACAAACAAAATAATCAACAGAAATTCTTTTTTTAAAAAATTGCATATACTGTCTATTTCATTTTAACCTTAAAAAACAAATTACAAAACAAAACAAAACAAAACAAAAAAACCCCACAGCAAAACAACCCTCCCAAATCCCTTCCCCTTCCTCCACCCCATGAAACTGGCCATTTCATTTATTTTCTCTTCACTGCACACAAAAATTACAACAACAACAAAAACCTGTTCCTCATTTTTCTTGACACCAAGTCAAGCAACCAAAATGGTCTCACAATGTCTCCCAACTCACGCAGGAGTCTAACCTTGGCATGTGAAATGACCAATTCATCAGTCATATCCACATCACACTGATTACAACATTCACTCTTTACGATAAATATCAGTAAGATTTAATTACATGGGGGACAGAGAGAGAGAGAGAGAGAGAGAGAACAGAACAGAAAGACTGAAAGACAGACAGGCAGCGAGCCAGACAAACAGCGTAGGTGGGGAACAGACAGGAATTCATAATGATATAAAAAAATGATCTTGTTCTCTTGACAGCAGTTTTGCACAATATGGAAAAAAAAAAACATTCAATCTGTTTCTCTGTAATAACAACTGGACTAAAAAAAAAAAAAAAAAACCCACTGTGAAAGTACTCATCATTGTCTACATGCAAACACAGACGAGAAAACATGGACCCAAACATATGCAGTAACATCCTGAAATCCTGAACTTTGAAGGTGAAAATAGTGTCCTTGTGGTTTATACTGGCTAGGCTATGTACAGGTTTTCACATTAAAGAAAGAAGTTATCTTAAAAAATAAAATAAAATAAAATAATACGCACATATTTGTAACTTCACTAACCCTCCCCCCCCACCACCAACCATATGAAATGGAAAAAAAATAACCCCCCCCCCCCCCCCCCCGAAAAAAACAAAAACAAAAAACCCCAAAACACACACACACACACACACACACACACAAAAAAAAAGCCATCAAAGCAAAGAAAAAATCCAGACTGACTGGAAACGAACAAAAATGACCTTGACTTCGTCATCAAAACAGTATGCAAATGATTTAAGTATCAAAGAAAAATAAGCGAATTGGGGGAGGCAAGAGCATGCGGTAAGAGTAAGTACGGTTATGGTGTGTGTCATCGTCTCGTGCATACCTGTCATCATCATCAATCATAACGCAGTCACACAGAAGACAGCCAGTCTGATGACTAGACTCAATAAAAGATTCAGGTAAAAACACAGGTGGTAAACATGATGGATGGTGGGAGACGGTGGAGAGTGGCGGGGAGAGAGATGGAAGTCACAACGCTTCAGCATGTAAGACGTTCGCATTGTCTCCTCCCCCCCCCCCTCCCCCCTTTCTGTCATTCCCTCGCTCCTTCCCCGCCTCTCTAATCCACTTTTCTTCACTCTTTCTCTCCTTTGCTTATTCACACTTCTCAGTTGTCCCCCCCCCCCCCCCCCTTCTTTCTCATTTTAAACTTGCCATCTCTACCTTTTTCAACTGCATGTTTGTTGAAACTGGTGCCAGTATGACTTACTCTTGAACTTTGCCTTGGAAGTGACATAAGAATGATGTGTGTGTGTGTGTGTGTGTGTGTGTGTGTGTGTGTGTGTGTGTGTGTGTGTGTGGTGTGTTTGTGTGTGTTTTGCGCGCGCAAGTGTGTGTGTGTGTGTGTGTGTGTTGTGTGTGTGTGGTGTGTGTGTGTGTGTGTGTGCGCCATGCGCGCGCGCGCGCAAGTGTGTGTGTGTGTGTGTTAGGTGCACACACTCGCATGGGTGAACTCCTTTAACTGACCTCTTCCGGCTGTGATCACTCTTACAGCTGGTCATCTGGGTGTACCAGAAGGTGCACATATCAAAATGAAAATTATAACAAAAATAAAACTTCAATGGAAATGTTGTGAATTGACCTTTTCCTTCACAGTCTACACAAAATTACATCAACTTATCTTTTGCAACCAACAGCTGGTATAAAAGTGATATACCAAAGTGACCTAGTTAAAAGATCTCTGGAAGATCACCCCCCACCCCCACCCCCCCCCCTTCTCTCACCCACTCATACACACATGCAAACACACACACACACACACACACACACACACACAAAATATGCTGGATGGACAACAGGAGAGCGAAGCAAAAGGGAATAGCATAGATATGAAAAAAAAAAAAAAAAAACAAAAAAAAAAAACTTCATACTTTTCAAAAAGATACACACATACAAGTTAAATATAGATCATTTACATAATATGTTTTCATATTGTACATTCTTTACACAAGAATATGATCATTAACAATTTTGTCAAATCACCAACTGTGTTTTTGTAAGGAGAAAAGGGGGGAGTAGATGAATGTGGTTTTCACAATCAACAGTATATGTGCAACTGACTGACTGGCTTTTTATCGACGACAGTAATGATTATAACAGGGAAAAAAAAAAAAAACAGGAAAAAATTTTTTCAGAGCAGCATGGCTGGAGAGACGCTGTAGGAAAAAGTGTACAAGAGTGCTCGTCCTTGCTTCTCTCTCTCTCTCCATACCCATACACAAAAGAGGATTTTACAAACTGGGGCTCATCACGTAAAGAGTACAAGAGTGCTCGTCCTTGCTTTTCTCTCTCTCTCCATACCCATACACAAAAGAGGATTTTACAAACTGGGGCTCATCACGTAAAATCACATACTACAATTGAAAATCAGATACAGGAAAACTTTGAAAAAAAAAAAAAAAAAAAAAAAAAAAAAAGGGAAGGAGGTGAGATGGCAAGGGTGGGAACATGTTCACAACAAACTTTAACAGAAACAGAAGTGTCTACTGATTACACAAGTTTTCTTATGAACAGTTGTATCGCTCACAGGTAGGCTCGCTAATGCAACAGACAAAGTTCCAGACCAAATGTTGCAATTTTCTTCCAACAGCGAGAGTAAAGAGTGCTTTTATTCTCTACCTTACTCACCAGTGTCTGGAAACCTGAACCGATCAGCTGGTCTACATACTTGTTGTACATCTGCTTGTAGAAACCATATTCTCATCCATTACTTTTGGACACGGCATTTTCAAAAAGTCTTGAAAAAGCAGAAAGTTTTCTTTCCTTTTTTTTTTTTCTTTTAAATAAAAAAAAATCATTTTCATACACTCTTTCATTTTGCTGCATGTTCTCTAAAAATTTTGCATACCACATGTAATGGGTCTCTAGGGACCCATGCTCCCTGTATAGGAGGAATACAGCTGTGTCGTATGTCATGCTTCTAGAGTGACCCATGCTTTTTCTCTGAAGGACTAAAGCCTTGCCTTATCATGGGTCCCCAGGGACCCATACTCTGACTGAAGGAATATACCTTGCTGTCGTTTCATTTATTTACAGTTTACAGTACAGATGTGGGGGTCATGCTTTGTTGACAAAGTTGTAAAAATTTTGTGGAGAGAGTTGGAAAACTTTAAAGAGTCTCAGTGAAGATCATGACTGTGGGTTACTGTAATACCCATGATGTATGTCCAGATTAAGAGATCAGATTTGACAGAAATGAAATGTTACGATCATGTACACAAATATGGCTGTTCGAAAAAAAATATGTCTCGAAAAATATATATTTGGCCCAGTCTTCATGTATTTCTATCATGCTCTTTCACATGGTGAAACCAACACTGAAACAGGATGCTGACTTCCCTACAAACTGACCATCGACATCCCCGCTGTGGTTGCTGACAGCACTCACTGCAATGTGACAAGCCAATCCTTTCCTGGTGGGAAACCAACCACAAGTCGTTAAACAAACAGTCAGACACAGATGCCAACCACTCTACACTATTTACAGGAAAAATTTGGAATTTTTTTTTTTTTTTTTAAGGGAAAATTACAATTATTTACTTATGTCCTCTCAAACCCTCAGTCGCATCGGCGTACATATCATGTCCACCCACACGACGTGACATCTACAATGTTTTAACTGCAACCAAATCAAATTTTGCGATTGGCACAACATACAGGCCAGTTTCCACTCGACGGACAGCAAGATGGGCAGTGACATCTACAATGTTTTAACTGCAACCAAATCAAATTTTTGCGATTGGCACAACATACAGGCCAGTTTCCACTCGACGGACAGCAAGATGGGCAGGGTACTCTCTGGTACAATTTGGTCAAAACTTCCGCTCCTTCCTCCGTTTCTTCACAGTCACAGGTCAATCCACAGCACTGGGTTACTTCACCAGTTCAGGGCAACCTCTTTTGTTGACATCCATGATACTGAAGGAGGAGACGCTAGCAACAACATGACCTAGAATGAAGTCACGACCTTTTTTGTTCGGGCAAACAAATCAGCTGATTGGTCCACTCAAAGCAGGTTCAGCATAAATGCGCATGCTACTGGCTTTGTCTCAGCTTCCAACAGCTGAGTCGGAAACTCTCTTCAGTTCTTTCCCTTGAAATTCGATCACTGGTGATCGATGGTTTTCTTCCCGGAATTATGGTATTTTAAAACAACATTTTTTGTTACATGAAGCAATGTATCGCCTAAAAAAACCCGAAATAGACACATTCACCACAAAAATATTACTATTTTAGAAATAATGTGTGAATGCCTACGAAAAATTCATGCAAAATGCACAAATCTCAAAAACCGTTGAGAGTTAAACTCACTATGACAACCCTGCACACAGTACGCCATGTGTGTCGCAAAACAACGAAGCAGCGTAGAAGAAGAAAGCTGGCCACTAACCCTCGCTAGCCCCCCCCAAAAAAATGAACTGGCCGTAACTACTTTGACATCCCAACAGTGTCAGAACAGCTTGCAACTAGTAGCAACAACAGAACCTGGCACCTCAGAACAGACCCACACATATTCCACTCACCCCTTTAAGGTTCTGAAGGCAGAAATCTTTCATTCAAATACCCAGTTTTCCCTCTCTTTTCTACTAAATTTCAGCAATACCTTATTTGTGCCAAAAACATCAACTTCACCTCCCCCCCCCCCCCCCCCCCCAAAAAAAAACAAAAAAAAACAACAAAAAAACCCCAACTCAACACAAACTTGGAAAGTTACCCAAAAACACGTGGTGGATATTCACAAACAAGACAAAAACTGATAGAAAAATAGAATTCAGTCATCCCCCCAGTCTTAAAACACAGGTTGGATGACAGAAAATGGCTGATATACCCGTCTGAGCGGGGCGGGTATCCATCTTTCAAACTCTCCCTTAGAAATGTGGTTTGTTTCATAGGATATGTCTGGCAACAATGGAACGAGCCGAGTATCAGGTGCATAAGAAAACATCAAATACAATAATTAAACAGGAAGAAACAAAATTAACCACTTTTACTTTGATACACTGATTCAAAGACAGAAAAACACACAATGGACTACTGAAATGTTCAACTACCACCGTGAGGAGAAGAACTGTTGGGAGGAGGAGAGGCATGGTGGGGGGGGGGGGGGGGGGGGGGGGTAAGAGGATATACAGCCACTATAAAATAGAAGTAATGGAAGCATAGATGCGAAAGCCATTTTAGTTTCACTATGCGGTCTAAGTACTTCAAATCGAATTGGCAGGCAAAATGTGAGCAAAAATCAGTAAGGCAAACACAATGGTGAGATAAAAGCTGCTCTGATAAGTGCACACACACAAAATGACTCATAAAATAGATTCACAACAATGCTTCCCACTATAAGCAAAGGCACTAATGAAGGTTGTGTGCAAGTGAGTTGGGGGAGAAGCAGGATGGCATAGGGGGGGGGGGGGGGGGGGGGGGGTGGGGGGGGGAGGGAGGGGGGGGGGGGGGGGGGTGGGGGGGGGGGGGGGGGGGGGAGATGAACACTTTTCAAAATTACATGATCAACAGTAAGTCTTGAGGAAAAAAAACAAGCATACAACCACAAAAACCACACTCAACACATTTATTCATTCTACGTCACAAATGAAATCATTCAATCGTCAAATATCTGAAAGGATTTTTTGTGTTTTCTCTTTATCATGTTGATACTTCTATTTCCCCTGCAAAGAAAATACGCTTACCATGATGTCACATTGGGGGGGGGGGGGGGGGTGACCTCAAGACTGACAGACGATAACACCAGAGACTAGAGAAAAATGGCTGACCATCTCACCATAATTAATATCTCTGAGATGCCTACTTTCCTCAAAAGCTAACAAGCAGAAAAAAGAAAAATACAGCATATTTTTGAGACTTAAAAGTATTCCCCACATGATTTCCTTTATGAACAAACTAAAAAAAAAAAAGATCAATCAGAATGACAGCATAATTTGAGACATATACAATTCACCACACAAATTCGACTATGAAAAAAAAAATCAAACAAACAAAAACTCCAGTAGGGGGGGGAGGGGCATTCATTCGAGCCAATTCTGTGACTTGTAATAACTGGTAGGTAAGAAGCCTAGTAGGTGATGTCCAGTTTACGACAGGGTCGCCAAGGAATACCACCAAAACGAGTGAGCCCCCCCCCAGCCTGCAAGAGACTCTTCCTGTGGGTTGCCTCTTGATGCACAAAATATCAAACTGCTCTCCAAGGACTGCTAATGCTGAGGCTGTGTCTGGATCATCATGGGTGTGGCTATGCAAGGGCAACTGGAATGACCAGCATTGTAATAATATCACTGACAGGGTACTGGAAATGTGACAGAAAAAAAAAAAAAGGAAAAAAAAAAGAAGAAAGAAAGAAAAAACAGAAAGAGAACTCAAGCTGTAAAAGATTGTGCACATTTTTGTTGCAATACAGTGCAAATCCAGTGCTCACCATCCCCCCCCGCCCCCCTCCTCCCCCAAAACCCGTCTCTCCTGTCCCGTCATGCACACCACACCTACCCGCTGTACCCCCTCCTCAGACAGACTGGCAGGCAGACAGACAGAGACAGACCCACACACCCCTGATATCTTGAAACCGTTATCAGGAAGACAGCAGGCAGTGTACCTTGCTGCCTTTAGGAAATGCACAATGTTGGCGCGAGCGTCCCCTTTTTCACTTGCTTTCCAAAACTGTCTCTGAACTGCTCTAAACTCCCCAGTCAAAAAAAAAAAAAAAATTTTTTTTTAAATCGAAGTGAATTATCACAAAAAAGAAACCATACATATAAAAAAAAAAATGTAAAAGAAAAGTCCATTATTCACACAGCAGACAGATTGTTATGATGTTCAGTTCCAGAGAATGAGAACAAAAACAAGCAACAACATCAACAACAGCAACAACAAAATACTCACACCATTTCTTCAACCCAGGTCTACAGAGATAAATCACCCGATACAGGACATAATTAATAATTCATTACGTGAAGTACCAAACAAGTGTCCCTTTTCGTGTACACTCAGCTCTACACGATGAATTATTAGTTGGGTACACAGATATGACACAAGGGATGGGTGTTGGCAAGAACAAAACGTGAACAGTGTGACAGATGACTGCTACTTTCATCAAAAAAACAGATCAGTTCCCCAAACACGTCACACGGTAGGGTTTCACCACACATTCTTCTGTGTGCACAAGTTCTACCCCAGCAGGCTCAGACTCATCAGACTCAGATTCATTCCTCTGACACGGTTTTGCCAAGCCTCGCCGTCGCTTCCAGCTAAAAACCCCCAGTCGCTAGTCTACTGCATGTCATTTTCAGCTGAACACAACAAGCACATTTCAACAGTCGTAAACACTCATGTTCACAACATTCAACTCCTCTTTGAATGCTTAGACCAGGAACATGCCGCCCATGGCTTCAGACTGACACGACCTCATACATACAATACCCAGGGTCACGCCTACGACATCTGCAATAATTTACAGGAGGTACTTTGCATGCAGCGTTAAAACGTGGCACGGAGCTTCCCCAATGTGGAGCATCTGTATTTACAATCAAAATGGGGGAGAAAGCCATTTCTCTCATTCTGACTGCATACAAAATCATGACTGAACTTGATTCCAATGTCATCTAGCTATCTATAGATATCAAAAGCAATACATTGACCTGAACAGCAAAAAAAAGAAAAAAAAAAAGGACTGATCTACCACAGAATGGTCACTGAAGACCTTTTTCTCTCATCATCTAGGCCATTACAACACATTCAAACCACAAACAACGAGACAAAAACTACCCCTAGCAATAAAGATCCATTATTGTTCACAATACACACCGCACAGGTTCTTCTTTCACAGCAAACTTTCGAGTTAAAAATCACTATACACAAAGTGATAAATTTATTTTCATTCATGATCAACAGAAATCCGACCAAACCGACATCAATCACCTTCCAAATCACGAGGGGCTTAAAAATCAGCTTCAATAACCACTATCAAAAACAGTTTGAAGAGAAAATTTGTGTGTGTGTGAGCAGGTTTTCTCACAGGAGAAATGCAGCCCATTGTCTTGGAGTACCTGTCGTGACTGTTCCATCTCACACATCACATCAGCCATTTAAAAAAAATATCCCAACCCAAACAGACCAGACCAGAAAAATGACCGTTCTGGACTTGCCCTGGACCATATTGGGGTGCCTACTATAGTCACACAGCCCACCTCACTCATGAAGTGCCACAACCATCCATCATCAACCCCCCCTCCCCCCCAAACCCCCCAACCTGTGCTTCAGAACAACAGGTCAGAGCTGGTTTTCCAGAGACCACGTTTGGTTTGTCGGCTTCGTTTGCCGGCAGAAGTTGCATGGAGTCTGGGTTGTCTGGCTCGATGGCGACACTAGGCGCAGGTTCCTTCTCCAGCACGTCCAGGACAGAGCCCAGTTCATAATCTTGCTGGTACTTGCCTCGTAGGACTGCAGGTTCCCTGGGAAAAAAACCAACAAAACAATACCTGATTATCACTGTCATTGCAGAAATGAGAAACGTAAACTGACACACACGCCAGAGCCTTGCATAAATCCAATTCTCAGAAATGTTGTTCTGTTCAAAAGAAATGAAAAAACGCAGTCCGTATAAATGTCAAATACAATTCTGACTGAAATCGAGGAATTCTTAAATTTCCTTGGAATGGGTGAAAGGCCAGGGTGGTGCACCAAAGCACTAATCTGGAGTGATGCCCCTTGAAATGGATGCTCTCTAAAACAAAAAACAAAAACAAGATGAAGTAAAAAGAAAAAAAAAAAAGAGAGAAAAATATGGGCATCGATCTGTTCATTTAACTGTGGAAATACCTCAGAAAAAGTCAGAGTGGAAAAAAAAAGGAAAAATGTCAACGACAAAAAATTCCCATCACCCCTTTAGCTAAAATGTTTACCTCCCCTCCTTTACATGCTCACACACACACACTTCAGGGAAATTCGCTGTACATCTATAATTTCTCAACCATGAACTTGATTGCAACTGAATCAATCAAATTTTCTTTCAAAATATTCTGCTGAAACGAACATTCTGACAGGCTTGAGAAAAAAGGAACAGGGAGGGGGAGGGGAGAATTACACCTGACAGGAAACAATAATTCCTTCTAGGAAATCTTGCTCTGACATACACAAAATAACACAATCTGTACGACCATTCTAAGTCAAGAAAGCAAAAACAACAGCAAGTTCAGATCAATCAGATCAACCAGCAAATTTCTCACATACACACATACACATGTGTGCGTGTGTGTGTGCGTGTGGAGAGAAAGAGAGAGAGAGAGAGAGAGAGAGAGAGAGACTTCAATCAAGAAGCAACCCTTGTGAAAAATCTAAACTCATTCTTGTGCACTTTTACACACATGCACCGGTGCATCTATTGCTTCATGGGTCAGGCAAACATTATCGCTAATGTTGCACACATGACGAAGATGCTGATCTACATTGACAACTGTGTCCATTTTTCAAACCATGGAGACGCGTGCCGTCTGAAAGCCTTACCACGCTGGCATCAAACACAACCTTCTTCTTCTTTCCTTGTCCTGAGTGTTTTTGCATCTTGCCTGGAGAAGACCTAAGAGGTCGAAACGTGTCGTGCTTTTGTCTTGAATTTGTTTTGTCTGCCTTTTCTTGGCGGTTTGCTATTAATCACATTTAACTCTCTCAGTTCTTTCCCTTGAATTTTGATCACCGGTGACTCGACGGTTTTCTTCCTGGAATTTATAACAACAATGAAGCAATGTATCGCCTAAAAAAAACAAAAACAAAATAGACACATTCATCACAAAAATATTATTATTTTGGAAATAATGCGCAGAATGTTACGAAAAATTACGAAAAATTCGTGCAAAATTCAAACATCTCAGAAACTGTTGGAAAGTTCAAATTTGTGTAGATTTCTGCCTGCAGTCGTCTCACTTTGCAACTAGATCCTTCTTCAGAGGATTAGCTTTGTGCGACGCAAGATTTACCGGCTCCTTCATGAAAAGTGCACGACTGTAAGCATCCCATAAATTACACTGAGAAAAGATTGTTTTCCAACCCTGTATCACTGGTCTCAAGATGACAACATCAGCAGCAAGGGGGTGGCAAGAACGGAAGACAAGCACTACTTCAACGACACAGAAATAATCAGTAGATCTTCCAGAGGAAGACGTGTCTCATGTATCATAGCCATTTTCAAGAAATGGCTTGGAACTGATGATTTAAAAAAAAAGAAAAATTATTTATTTTATTTTTTTTTTTTTTTTGCATACGCAGGCTGATACTCCTACGGATACTCCCTGTATAGACAGGCAAGGATTAATCCCATCTACCCAACAAAGAGAGTGGAGTTTTGTGTGTATGACCATTTTATTTTTATCCCGCCATTAAGGC
>JADBJO010022193.1:0-2500 GCA_016801955.1 Conus betulinus | reverse complement strand
AGAGAGAATGGAGGGAGAGAGAAGAGAGGAGAGCGGAGAGAGATATATAGGGGGGAGGGGTGGGGGGAGAGAGAGAAGGCGAGAGGGAGAGAGAGAGAGAGACTACAGACATAGACAGATACGAAGAGAAAGACGAGAGAGCAGATAGAGAAATGAGGGCAAGGGTCCAAACCATTAGGTTTTTTTTCAGTGAAATATTCCCGAGCTAGTGCCTTTCTCTCTGTCTCTTGTCTCTCTCTGTGCTGTCCCGTGGCCCCTCGATATCTCCATCTCTCTCTCTCTCCTTCCCCCTCTCTCTCCTCTCCCTCTCTCTCCATCTCTCGATCCTCGCTCTCCGGCTCTCTCCCAAATTTCCATCTCCTCCTCGTCTCTCCTCCGTCCTCCTCCCCCTTCGCCTCCTCGTCTTCCCTCTCCTTTACCCTCCGTCCGATTGATATGACATAGAGATCAGAGAGAAACACCCAAACATGGCCCAAGAATTAGAGCTAGAACTCAGCAAAACCACAGATATGGGGATGAGAATAGAGACAGACTAAGAATGACATTGACAGGTATGAATAGAAAAGATCGGTGATCGTTTGAATAGAGAGGGGGTCAGGTGGGTTGGAGGTAAGATAGAGAATTAAGTAGGCTAGTTGAGAAGAGGACTAGTATAGGTACAAGTTGGATATTAAGATATAGAAGGAATAAGATCCGAAGAGATTGAGAGAGATAGATATAAAACTTATTTCCAGTTACAGATGAGCAGAATCTGACCACTCGATGCGCCCGAGATATTGATCTCCGATGATCTTCATCCACTGCGCAGCTAGCTACTTAAAGCCCTACTAACGAGCCGATACCTACCATGTTATACATATTATGATATTTTGCTGAAGCATACGCTGTATTGGAATTGTTACTCTATATATGTGTTATCTCTAGGACTCTCTATTCTTCTCGCTATATACTCCTCAGAGCTTGTTGTCATCTTGCTTTTGTTATTCTGTTATTGACTACACCTGCCCAACATACTGAGATAAGAGACAGATACACCGAAGATACAGAAAAGCTTCTCATCTAGCTCTGGGACTCGTTTCCTGTGAAAAACCCACCGGGTGTTTGCCCTGTTCAATGTCCCTTAAGTAATGCTTACTGAGCGCTGGTTTTTTGGGTCTGTCTGTTCCCTCTCCCCTCTAGTTCTCTACTCGCTAATCCAACCTCGTCGACCAGCCACGGCCAGGTGCCTTCATCAGGCGACGGCAATGACCTCCACAAATGAATTAAGCAAGTCCGTGGATCTGGCTGATTCCCACACACAAAAATGTGTACACAATGCACTGGCAGTTTTTCCCTGTGGTTTTTGTTTTCCGCCGTTCACAGGCAAAGACAGAACTGACTACCAAAAACAAAAAAAAAAAGTGAAAACGGAATCGAGAGATAGATCAGTATGGCACCAAAAATACATTAGGGTGATCAGCAAAGGACAAAGAAGGGATGCCATGATGACAGATTTTTTTTTTTTTTGTTTTATACTCGACTAATTACTCACGTATCACAGAGAGTGGGAGAAACTGCAGGAGGGCGAGGAATAAAAAAGAAAAAAAACAAGAATCCTTTACTGGTTGGGTTAATTTCATTCGTCCTTGTTTCATTACTTTGGTGGACAGTGTACCCGACCTTTTTTTTTCGTTCAAGTCTCTTTACACCAACACAAAAAAAAAAAAGTCAAACATAATTACTAGAAGAAGTTTAAAAAAAAAAAAAAAGAGGCAATTTATAATGGAAAAAAAGAAATCCAGAAAGAGAAAGAAGTGAAACATTATTTTCATAAGTTGTAAAATTAATACATACACATGGTAAAAATGACTTAGAAAATGTCACAGCCAGCAGCACAATACATCACAACATGTTTGCAGATCTGAACAATGAATACTCCGAAACACCTTCACCTCTCCTCAGTTCTTTCCCTTGAATTTCGATCACCAGTGATCATGGTTTTCTCCCGGAATTATGGTATTGAAAACAAACTTTTTTTTTTGTTATCTGAAGCCAGTGTATCGCCTAAAAAAAAAAAAGAAATAGACACATTCATCACAAAAATATTGTTTTAGAAATAATGCTCAGATGTTACGAGAAATTCATGCATAATGCAAAAATCTAAAAAAAAAAAACTGTTGAGAGTTGAGATGTCAGGTCACTTGTCCCATTCACTTTCTCAGGGTACACAGCCAGGCCCATCATGACACACACACAACAGAACCACCCACCTGAGTGAGCCAGCGAGTGTTTGGATTTCAGCAGTTCGGGTCCAGAGATGAGCCCTAGATGAGCCCCCTCCCTGGGGGGTCTCCGGGCTGGTCGGTTGTCGTCGGAGGATTCCATGGGCCAGGCGGAGGAGGAGACTCCTCCTCCAGAACCAGCGCCTCCTCCGGGTGTTCGCGCAGGTAACTCCTCCAGCATGGAGTTCCTCCGAGGGTACTACTCGAACTTCTCCTCCAGGTTGCTGTCGAAATGGATG